>VMDO01008154.1:0-55054 GCA_007922755.1 Pedetes capensis | reverse complement strand
CTAATCCAGTAGATGAACTCAATTTCTCTAATAAGGAAACCATGCCCTAATTGTCAGTAAAGCTACATGGAAACAAAATGTCACTTTTTTGACCTCTACACCCTACCTTTGTGAATCAAAAGGTGGAGAAACTCCGTCCTATTTAGTGTGATGACTGCTTTCTGCTTCAGTCGGAGAAACATCGATTTAAGGACCCATCTGGTCGCCCAAATGTTAACACGCAGGGTTTCTTTCCTGTCCTAAGCACAGCCATGCTTGGATGCTGCTGTCCCAACCCAAAGAATGTTCTGTCCTCTTTCTGGTCCAGTCTGCTTCATCTCTTATGCTTCACATCCTGACTTCTTCCCTCACCTCTCTGGCCACCTTAACATCTCCTATCTGTTAGTCATTTTATTTATAGTCATTATCTCATTTTGATTCCTAATTTTCTATTGCTCTGTCTTACCAATTGCACAGTGTTTCTTGTATTTCTTTACAAGGATAGCCTCTTGGGCAAGGGCCTTGTCTTATACTTTGTATCCTAACAATAGCCCTTATGCATAGTAGGTAGATACTTAAATGATTATTGAATTGAATTGAACTTTACCTAGAAGTTAAGATATGCAAAGACTTTTGTTGTTTTTAATGTTAAAAAATATATTTTTTGAGAAAAAATTCACATAACATTAAACTTTTTTATTTTTTATTTTTTGTGGTACTGGGGCCTTGAACGCAGGGCCTCATGCAATCTTTGCAAGTGCTCTACCACTAAGCTGTACACCCAGCCCATTTTTAACTTTTTCTTTTGAGATGGAGTCTTGCTGAATTACACAGGCTGCCTCTGGCCTCAGACTTTCAATCCTCCTGACTCCACCTTCCGCGTCTCTGGCATTACAGGCATGTACCAGTGTGTCCAGCTTTAATGATAACCTTTTAAAGTGTGTTCACGATGTTATGTCATTACCATCTATGTCCAGTTCCAAAAAGTTTTCGTTGGTCCCAAAGGAGACTATGAACCCATCAACTCATTCCTTCTCCCTAACCTGTGGCAACTACCAATCTTCTATATGTCTCTATGAATTTACCTGTTTTGGAAATTTTAAATTAATGGAATCATGCAGTATGTGACCTTTTGTGTCTGGCTTCCTTCACTTAGCATAATGTGTGGGAGGTTCCTTTATATTATAGTGTGAATCTGTACTTCATTCCTTTTTATGGCTGAATGATATTCCATTATGTAAATATATCAATATGGATTATTTCCAACTTTTGGTGAATAGTGCTGCTATGACCATTGCGGTACAAGTTTTTGTTTGAATAGTCTTAGTTCTTTTGGATAAGAGTATAAGAGTAGAATTGCTGGGTTATGTGGTAAGTCACTATTTAACCTTTGGTAGTACAGGAGGGATGAACCCAGGGCTTTGCACATGCTAGGCGATTGCTCTGTCACTGAGCTGCATCCCTAGTCCCTCACTTTCTTTTATTTCTTATTATGAGACAGAGTTTCACTAAATTGCACAGGCTGCCTCTGGCCTCAAACTTGCAATCCTTCTGCCTCAGCCTCCTGAGTCACTGGAATTACAGGCATGTGCCATGGCTCCCAGCTGTATTTAACCTTTTGAGGAACTGCCAACTATTTTCCACAGTGGCTGCACTATTTTATGTTCTTACCAGAAGTGGAGGAGAGTTCCAATTGCTCCACATCCTCCTCAACACTTGTTGTTTTCCTTTTTTATTTATTTTTTGATTATAGACATCCTGGTGGGTATGAAGTGGTTTCTCATGATGGCTTTGATTTGCATTTCCCTACTGACAAGTGATGTTGAATATTTCTTTATGCTTGTTGCTATTTATGGTTTGTGTGTGGAAAAATGTCTGTTTGAGTTCTTTGCCAATTTTTTAAATTGGGTTATCTTTTTAATGTTGAGTTGTAAGAGATCTTTATATATTTTGGGTCCTAGACCCATATAAAATATGTGATTTGTGAGACATGCAAAGAATTTTAAGATAAATTGAATGCTTCCTTTCTATTCCTACTAGGTCAGCTACCACCTTGAAATGAGTTTCTTTGAAGTATATAATGAAAAAATACATGACCTCTTGGTTTGTAAAGGTGAAAACGGGCAGAGAAAGCAACCAGTAAGATTTAAACACTTATTATTATTTGTTTTTAATTTCTGTTCTTTATAAATGCTTATAATTTTGTGAGTTCTCTGGATAATATAGTTTTTACTAAAATGTTTTTATGTGATAGCAAATGCTTGGGCTCTCCAGTCTAACTATACTGCTATTTAGAAAATAAGGTAAACATTACCACTGAGGAAATTAAATTAGTTAAAATTTAACCTGTTTAAAAATTTTAACCAAGTTTTGTTTAAAGGTTAGAGATAAAATATTGGTTACAAGATTTAGTTGGATCATGTAAATCAGACACAAAGTTGCTTATAATCTATGCACTGAAAAGTTTTTAAAATTGTATTTTTGTTATAGAATATATATATTTCAGTAGATTATTTGATATTTTATAGCTAGTCAGTGATATAGAGTTCAGCTTTTTAAAAAACTGCTATTAGAATTATTGTTGTTAGGTGGCACCAAGTTGGGTCCGACTCATAGCGACCCTATGTACAACAGAACAAAACACTACTTGATGCTGTGCCATCCCCAGCACTGTGTCAGTGCTTCTCTGCTATTCATAGATTTCTGATGGCTGGTTGTTTTGGGAGTGGGCTGCCAGTTCTTTCTCCCAAAACCACAGCACCTGGTGTTCCCAAGTGGTCTCCCATCCAAGAACTAACCAGGCCTGACCCTGCTTAGCTTCCGAGATCCAATGGGATTGGACTCCAGGATGGTATGGCGGTAAATGCTATTAGGATTAGAAAGTTTTAATTTTGCAAAGGACATTGCAGCACAAGAAAAATGAGAATCTAAAGTCACTTCCTTTGCCCAAGGTTATGCAGGTTACCATTGACAACACCAAGAAACTTCAACAAAATGACATTTTCTTCTATGACTTCTATGTGTTTTAAAATTTCTGGTCACAGAGTTTAAGACGTAAATGTAAAAAAAAAATTTAAACATTTGAAACTTAGTAAATGTGTTTTAGAGGGATTTAAAAGCATCTAAGTAATAGCTACAGCAAGATTTAACTTAAGAATAAAAAATCAGCAAAACATTTGATGTACAGTGTATTGATGCATATTGCACGACTGTAAATTATTGGTAGTGAAGCAGTTTCTTATAGATTTGCTTCTGTAAGACCTTTGTATTTGTTTCTGAATAAAGACAAAACTCTACTGTAAGCTCAAAATACAGAAAAAATTATTTAAAGTTGTATTCTATGTGAAATATTCGTCATATTTTTAAAGATGCTAATATTTGCTTCTTCTAGCTGCGGGTGAGGGAGCATCCTGTTTCCGGACCATATGTTGAAGCGCTATCAACGTGAGTCTTGCCCAGTAAGAGCAAAGTGTGTAGGAAGCAAACTAATAGCGTGAATGTTGCCCTCCCATAATCCTGACTGTATTTTCATTTGCCTCCTCAACTTTGAAACTCTGGATAACTATTTTCACTAAAACATTTTTTTTCTTTATTTTGAAGTACGTGGGACCAAAACCAGATCCTTGCACATGCTAGGCAAGCACTCTGTCACTGAGCTGAACGCCCAGCTTGAAACTCTGGGTAACTGTTCACCCATCCATCCTTAATGTTATCCAATTACGCTGTCCCTCTCTTTCCAAGTAGGGCGTTGGCTCCTTGTTTTTATGTGTTTGTATCTTTCACAGCACCCATGAAGTGTCTGTCATAGAGTATGGATTACACTGAGTATAAAATAAACAACCTGATTTTTCTCCTGGTTACCCTCTCTTTTCCCCATTAAGTTAACATTTCCCTCTCAACCTGCTTTTTTGGCTTTTTGTTTGCTTTGGTTTTTTTCTTGTTACAAGGTCTTAGTGTGTAGGGCAGGCTGGCCTTAAACTTGAGATCCTGCTGCCTCAGCCTCTTTGAATGCTGGGATTACAGGTATCACCAAGCTGAAAAGGGAAGAAGGTGCTAAGACGAATTAAGAGTTTTGTGCATGCCAATTGTCATTTACTTTCTCTTTCAACACTCCAAATGGTTTTTTTAAAGAAAAAGCAATTCAGTATAAATCCAACTCTATTTAATAAGTATGGGATTTTATTGGGACCTATATTAGACCCACACTCACACGTACATGCACTCATACTCATGCATATACATATACATTAAAATATGTCCTTTTTTTAAATGTGGTGCTAGAGATCAAACTCAGGGCCTTGTACATTCAAGGCAAGCAGTTCTACCCCCTGCCACCTCCCCCTCCCTAAAATATATCTTTTATGCCATGATTTTTTTTGGACTATTACAATGTTAAGATGCTAAGGTACTTTATTAAAAAAAATCATACTTTTTGGTAAAATTAAAGCATTATCATATTTCCTACCCTTTAAGGAAAACGAAAGAGTCAAGGAGAATCAGTATGTTAATGTTTGTGAATTGGTATATTATGACCTTTAGAGAATAATTATGTATTGAAAGACTGGATGTGTGAGGACAAGAATGAAATCATGCTGGGTGCGGTGGGGCACACCTGTAATCCCAGCGGCTGGGGAGGTGGAGACAGGAGGATCGCAAGTTCCAAACCAGAGGCAGTCTGCGTAATTTAGTGAGACCCTGTCTCAAAAAGTAAAAAAAAAAATGGGCTGAGGGTACAGCTCAGTGGTCCAGCACTTGCAGAGCATGCAGGCGCGAGGCCCTAGGTTCAACACCCAGTAACACACATACACACACACACACAAAAGAATGAAATCATCAGTAAAATTGATTCTGTGTTTTTACTTCCTAAAAAACAGGAATGTTGTCAGTTCTTACTCTGATATCCAGGTAAGATTGGTTGCATTTTTCTTTTTAGTAGATAGCAAAAATGTAATCATAAATATAATAAGACTATTTCTCCTTAATTGCTATTTGCATGAATAAAACGTTAATCTTGTTAGTATATTGTGAACTGACTTTGATAAGCTTTAATCAAAATAATTGTTCTTCTGAATTAATAATAAATACTGAAAAACATGTCACTGAAGAGCTTTAGAAAGAGCTTTCTAAGGGTGTCATTTCCTGATTCAGGTTTCTGTGACAGAAAAAAAAAAACAGTGAGACTATAAATGGTTAAAACACTGGCTCATTTATGAACTACTCCATATGTATGTGTTACAAGTGTGTAGAAGTAGCAAGTGTGCTTTCTCAAGTGTGTTGTTCCTTGATTTTTCTTCCCCCATAAATGACAACTGGCTCGTCTGGTCTCCCTTCCTCCTTCTTAGAGTTGGTTGGAATTGGGAAATAAACAAAGAGCAACAGCTGCTACTGGTATGAACGATAAAAGCTCCCGCTCTCATTCAGTTTTTACCCTGGTGATGACCCAGACCAAGGTATTGTTGCTTTTGATTGTCTTCATAGATAACATACTAAATACATTTGTTTTATGCTCTTCTTATTTTGTTCTATAAATGAAAAGGTAGAAGATAGTTATCTATGTAATCATAAATGGATTTTACAAAACATACACAATGACACTGAATGAGTTTTGGTGTTTATGGCAGTATGTTATTTATTTTGGTGGCACTAGGGAGCTGAACCCAGGACCTTGCACATAACTGGCAAGTGTTCTATTACTGGGCTGCATTCTCAGTCCCTTTTTAAATGTTTTCTTGTATCTTGAAACAAGGTCTTCCTAAGTTATGCAAGCTGCCTCTGGCCTTGAACTTGTGATCTTGAACTTTAAAAAGCAAAGTCATTGCTTTTTAAATCAGTAATAGATTATTAGCCTGAAGCCATAGCACTGTGGTGTCTGATCCTGTCAGATCTCAGAAGCTAAGCAGGGTTGGACCTGGTTAGTACTTGGATGGGAGACCACCTGGGAACACCAGATGCTGTAGGCTTGGGAGAAAGATCTGGCATCCCACTCCCAAAATTCAGTCCGCCATTGAAAACTCTATGAATAGCAGAGAAGCACTGACAATAGTGTTTTGCCTGGATACCCAACTCTACGGCACCTAACAACAATAATAGGTTATTATTAATTCATGATATCAATGATAATATATCACTGTGTGATAATATATTATCAGTAATCTATAGTAATGATACAGTATTTGGAAAACATTAGAAAATAAAAGATTTTTATAAATTCAGCCACAGGTTCTACTAGCCAAACCCCTTTAAACATTTTGGCATATAATCTTTCATTTTACAATCACAGTTAAATTCACAAAATCTCTAATAATTTTGGGGGCCGGGCGTGGTGGTGCACGCCTGTAATCCCAGTGGCTCGGGAGGTGGAGACGGGAGGATCGCAAGTTCGAGACCAGAGGCAGTCTGCGTAATTTAGCGAGACCCTGTCTCAAAAAGTAAAAAAAATGGGCTGAGGTGCAGCTCAGTGGTCCAGCACTTGCAGAGCATGCAGGCGCAAGGCCCTGGGTTCAACCCCCAGTACCACAAAAAAAAAAAAAAAAAAAAAAAAACTCTAATAATTTTATGTTATAAAAATTCTTTGCAGAGATAATTTTTAAAGACTATATAATATTTCATTGTTAGGTACCTTTAAGTCTGGTCTGACTCATAGCAACCCTACGTATAATGACAAAACACTGTCCAACACTGTGCCATGCACACAACCTTTTTATGTTTGAGCCCATTGTTGCAGTCACTGTGCTTCTTCTTTTGAATTGTGCTATATCAGCAACTGGAGGTCCCAGGGGCTTTACTCTATTCTTGTCATTAAGGTCAACTCTACTTTGAGGAGGCAACTTTTCCCCAGTCGTCTTTTGAATGCCTTCCGGACTGTGGAGCTCATTCTCTGGCACTATATTTGACTGTGCTTCTCTGCTATTCATAGGGTTTTCAATGGCTAATTGTTTCAGGAGTGGGCTGCCAGGCCCTTCTCCCTAGTCTGTCTTAGACTGGTAACTCAGCTGAAACCCGTCCACCATGGGTGGCCCTGCTGCTATCTGAAATACCAGTGACATAGCTTTCAGCATCATAGCAACATGCAAACCCCAGCAGCACAGCAAGCTGACAAACACGTGGGGGAATATTGCATTAGTTATTACAATTCCTCAAGTTTTTCTGAACTGTTGGACATTTATGTTGATTTTAAATGTTTTAGTATTGTAATGGTGTGATAAGCTTTTTTTTTTTTTTTTTTTTTTTTTTTTTGCGGTGCATTGGGGTTAAACCTAGGGACTGGCACATGCTTTGCAAGTTCTCTACCACTGGGCTGTGTCCGAAGCCCTTTTTTTTATTTTGAGCTCGGGACTTGCTAAATTATGCAGGGTGCCTCTTGCCTGGAACTACAATTCTTCTGCCTCAGCCTCCCAAGTAGCTGGGCATGAGCCGTGGTACCTGCTAGTTACAGCTCTTAATCCATTTAAAGTCATTTCTTTTATTTTAACATACTATAACCCCTGCTCAGTGTATTCTTTTGAGTAGGACTACATGAATATTTATGCATTATAGATAACTACATACTAAAGATGGGATGATTTTAAAAATAAATAAGTTATTTGTAATCTATCACTTTCCTTTATAAAGACTTACATTAATGGCAAATCATAAAATAACTTAAATTCTCTTAATATGATTTTGCTGTAGACTGAATTTGTGGAAGGAGAAGAACATGATCACAGAATAACAAGCCATATCAACCTGATAGATTTGGCCGGCAGTGAGCGTTGCTCTACAGCCCGAACGACTGGAGATCGACTGAAGGTGAGAGAGATGTGTGCTCTCGCTCTCGCTCATGTGTGTGCGCTCTCTCTCGCGCGCCCTCTCTCTCTCGCGCCCTCTCTCTCTCTCTCTCTCTAGACAGGGTGTCACTATTACCCAGGCCAGCCCTGAACTCCTGAGCTCACATGGTCCTCTTACCTCAGTCTCCTGAGTCGCTGGCACTATGGGTGTGTCCTAGTACCTACCTTGCTTTTCTCATTCTGATGAAATCTACTTCTGAGGGTATTATTTTTAGGAGAGTACAAGCTGCATATATCGAATCAAACAAACTGTATTTACTTGCAGCTTATAGATTGCATTGCTGAGACTAAGACACATGCTCTTTGGTTATGATTGCTTTTCAAAGAAAATTAATAAATTTTTAGACGTGAGAAAGTTGGTAGTGGGAAGTTGGGAGAGGGAAGAAAGTATTTACTCAGTAATTATATAAGGGGAAATATATATTTTGTGAAGTAAATTTACTGCTGAGAAGTTAAGAAAATAAATGTTTTTATCTTGTATACAGGAAGGTGTGAGCATTAACAAGTCCTTGCTGACGTTGGGAAAGGTTATATCTGCGCTCTCTGAACAAGCAAACCAGAAGAGGGTCTTTATTCCATATCGTGAATCTGTTCTTACGTGGCAAGTATCTTTTGAAGTATAAGGTATTACATAAAATATAGTGGGCTGGGGGTATAGCTCAGCGGTAGCGCACTTGCCTAGCGCGCACAAGGACCTGAGTTCCATCTGCAGCACTGCCAAAACACACACACACACTCTGAATACTGTGAGGAAAAGCATGACAGACTGACTTTACACAACTAACTTTGGGACAGAGAAAAAAGCGCTCAGTAATATGAATTCTAGAACCAAACTACCTAGATTTGAATCCAGCTTTATATATCTTATAAGCTCTGTGATTTTTGGGCAAGTCATTTAATTGTTGTTGTTGTTAGGTGCCATCGAGTCGGTATCCGACTCATAGCGACCCTACATACAACAGGGGAAACACTATGGTCAGTGCTTCTCTGCTGTTCATAGGGTTTTCGATGGCAGACTGATTTTTGGGAGGGGGTTGCCAGGTCCTTCTCCCAAGCCTACAGCTTCTGGTGTTCCCAGGAGGTCTCCCATCCAGGTACTAACCAGGCCCAACCCTGCTTAGCTTCCCAGATCTGATGGGATCGGATGCCACAGGGCTACAGCTGCAGGCTAAGTCATTTAATAGTCTAGCCTATTTCCTCATCTGTAAAATAGAGACAATATCAGTATCTATTACAGGTATTATTGAGGGTTATAGGTAATATGGTAATGTTGTTGTTAGGTGCCGTCCTGTTGCCTCCAACTCATAGTGTCCCTTTGTACAGCACACTGCCATGCCCAGCACTGTTGTCAGTACTCCTCTGCTATTTGTAGGGTTTTCAGTGGTGAATTGTTTCAGGCGTGGATTGCTAGGTTCTTCTCCCAAAAGGCTAATAGTGAAGGTTAAATAATGTAAAAGTTTTAAGACATAATATGTACTATATTACTGTAAACAACTATTCTTGTTATTAGTATCTAACATGTATTGCCACATATATTACTGTGTATAAAGTGAAACTGAATTATTTCATTTCCTTGCCACATAATGGCTGCCACATAGGTGTTTGATAAGTGTTTTCATAGTGAATATATATTTTATTTCTAATATATTCCATTAAAATTACATCTCCATGTATTTATTTAATATTCATTCTGACAAGCATTAATACTGATAGATGACCCCCAACTTATGATGGTTCAGCTTAGGATTTTTCTGCTTTATGATGGTGTGGAAGCTATATAGTTCACAAGAAACCATGCTTTGCATTTGGAATTTTGGTCTTCCCTGGGCTAGTGGTATGCAGTACAGTACCCTCTAAAGGCAGGCTGCAGCATCGAGCTATAGCTGCAGTTGGCCATGTGAGCTCGAGGTAGACAACCAGTGTTCTGTTGTGTTCTGTGCTGCTATGCTAGGATGTTCGTAGGCTAGATGTATTAAATACATTTTTTATTTGTAATAGTTTCAACTTGTGACGGGTTTATTAGCATGTAACCCCAGCTTCCCTCATGTGTCTGTCAGCCTTTCGTGCTGTGGAGACTTGCGTGTTGGTGTAATTTTGAAAGCTATGCCATGGGTATCTTAGATACCAGCAGGGCCATCCACAGTGGGGAGGTTTTGGCTGAGCTTCCAGACTAAGACAGACGAGGGAGAAGGACCTGGCAGCTCACTCCTGAAACAATTAGCCTTTGAAGAGCCAATGAATAGCAGAGAAGCACTGTCAAATATAGTGCTGGAGAATGAGCTCTGCAGGCTGGAAGGCATCCAAGAAACGACTGGGTAAAAATTGCCTCCTCAAAGTAGACAGGAGTGGAGTAAAGCCCCTGAGACCTCCTTTTGCCCATGTGGCACGCCTCAAAATGAGAAGAAACATAGTGTCTGCAATGATGGGCTCAAACATAAAAGGACCGTGTGCATGGCATCGTGTTGGGTAGTGTTTTGTTCTGCTGTACACAGGGTTGGTATGAGTCAAATTCGACTTGATGGCACCTAACAACAACCCCAGCTTAAGTCAAGAGCCTCTGTATAAGATTATGCATTACTGCGTCTCTATCTAATAGTAATGTATCTTTATAATTGGTTAATGCTAATGTGGTTGCCACCTTGAAACCTGCAAGGGAATAATCTGATTTTTCCCTTGCTATGGAATGTTAGGAATAGTAAAATTCATTCTGCAGTAATAAAAAAAAGACTTTAAGTCCCATACTCTCTTTTTGTTCTAAAATAAGGCTTTTGCGTACACTACCATGCTGAATTTTCATTTATATGTCCATTCATCATTTTCAACATTTATTCAGCACCTGCTTCAAAAGGTTGCAATAGTGCTGGAAATATCATGGTGAGGAAGAAGACCTTTAGTCCCTTTCTTACGCTAGCTCACAGTTAGGCAGAGGTATCTTACTGAATATTTGATGATTAACCAAGCTTTTGGGAGAAGGACCTGGCAACCCCCTCCCAAAAATCAATCTGCCATTGAAAACCCTATGAACAGCAGAGAAGCACTGATAATAGTGTTTCCCTGTTGTACAGAGGGTCGCTATGAGTCGGATACTGACATGACGGCACCTAACAACAACAACAACAACAACAAACAACCTTTAAAATCCTATGTGTAGATTATTGCTTCATGAAACAATATAGAAAATGTAAGAGATAATAAAGTGTTTATGGGTTCTAAAAATAGCTGGCAATACCAAAACGTCTTTAAATGGTATTTGTGTGAAGAGTCTAATCCTGTGTTACATACCCCCTCAGTGCATTCTGTTCTTTCTAGATAATTGCTGTTACTAGGTTGTTGCAGGAGCAGAGTCTAATTGTGACATTTCTCCCTGAAGGCTATTAAAAGAAAGTCTGGGTGGAAATTCAAAAACTGCAATGATTGCTACAATCAGCCCCGCTGCCAGCAACATCGAAGAAACACTAAGCACGCTTAGATACGCTAACCAGGCTCGTCTGATAGTCAACATCGCCAAAGTCAATGAAGACGTGAATGCGAAGTTAATCAGAGGTGAATGTTTTCTCAAAATGCAAAAATTATTTTGCTGCAGTTTAGATTCACAAATTAATTCTGGTCCTTTCTAATGCTTAGTAAGCACTCCACTTCTGCAGCACACTCCTGACCCCTTTTTTATTTTTTGTGTTTGAGACAAGGTCTTACTACCTTGTGCAGGCTAGCCTCTGGCCTCGAACTTATTATCCTCCTGCGTCAGCCTCTTGAGTAGCTGGGATAGCAAGCATGTGCCATGGCGCCCAGGTTAATTCTAGTCTTGAAACACGCAATTTTAAGAAAATCAAAGATTTGTTTCCATACCTATTTATAATAGATTCTACTTGTAAATCATTCAGTGATGGGAAAAAGGTAGGTAGAAGGACAGTGAGAAAGAGATCAGCAGCAAGGGGGAAAACAGTCAGACAAAGATTAAAAAAAATAGCGTGTGGGTAAAGGGGAAACAGCAGGCAGCAAAAAACATTTACAGGCTTAGTCACAGATATGTGCCGCAAAATAACAATAAAGTTACTTATTTATTGTTTTTCTCTTGTGACTTTTCCTTCATTGTCATTCCATATGTTAGCCTTACTTTTTGTTAGTTCGCTCACCCCAGGCTATTTGAGCTTGAATTTCTAGCACAGGCCTACCTTCATTTATGGTAAAGACTCCTTTCTATTTCTCTCTTAGGATAGAGTTTAATACCTGCAAAAAATCTTGATTTGTAGTTAGTTTCGTACTTCATTTTAACTTTGCTTATGCGGAAGTACGTTCTTTTTATACCTTTGTTCTCTGGTCTTTTTTAGCAGTAGAAAACAATAGACGCTTCACAAGTAGAAGCCAGAGAAAAATGAGTTTTCCTTATCACGGTCCCTCCTTTCCTCTTTGGATCCCTTCTGTTTATAAATGGTATTGTTTTCTTTAAAAACAAGCATTCTGAATTTCAGCTTAAAAATCTTTGATCTTTGTCCCGCATGTCTTTATGAGTAATGTTTGCCTGGGACAATCCCGGTCTGTTGTTCCAGTGTGATTAAAAGTCCCCTTTTTGCCTCTCCGAAGCGTCTCACTTTGGACATTACATTATATGGCCATCCTCTTTATGGAAGGGGGAATTAATCAATGAAGGGGCACTTTTTCAGGTTAAGCCAGGTAGAGATTTATAGACCATGTAAGTAAAGCTGATTTCCCTATATAATCTATTTTATTTAGAAATGTTTAAAATGTCAAATGAAATGAAAGACTGGAGGATCATGCCTACTGTGGGAATTATTTTACATCAAACATTATTAATCATGGATGTTTTCGCAAATCTTTAGAATTGAAAGCAGAAATTGAAAAGCTAAAAGCTGCTCAGAGAAGCAATCGGAACATCGACCCTGAGCGATACAGGCTGTGTCGGCAGGAAATAACATCTTTAAGAATGAAGCTGCATCAGCAGGAGAGAGACATGGCAGAAATGCAGAGGTGACCACAGTCAGTTCCTTGAACGCTCTGTGTTGCTGTGGAATCGGAGGATGGGGAGAGACCTGTAGAGGCTTCTGAATCTGTGTTTCCCCCACCCTCCAAACGGGTAGAGCAGCCTGCTTTCAAACCATCATCTTTTAAATATTGCCACAGAGTTCTCTAATGTTTGTTGATGATCTCTTGATTCTCAGTCTTGTATACCTGAATGTTTTAACTCTTATTATTTTGTTTTTGGAAAGGGTATGGAAGGAAAAGTTAGAACAAGCTGAGAAGAGAAAACTTCAAGAAACAAAGGAGTTACAGGTATCATTTCAACTTTCCAAACTGACTTGGAAATAAAAGAAATATGTCAATAAACATGTACATTTAGTTTCTTAAATGTTAATTGTATATGGACACCGTACAGAGCAACATCATATTGTTGTCGTCGTTGAGTCGTGTCCGACTTACAGTGACCCTCAGGGTTTTCGATGGCTGATTGTTTTTGAGATTGCCTCCGGAGTGGGTTGCCACATCCTTCTCCCATTTTTGTGGTGCTGGGAATTGAACCCAGGACCTCAGAGACTGCAGAGCGGCCCTCTACCAACTGAGCTAAATCCCAGCCCATGCCACATCATAGGGAGAATTAATATAAAGAATTGTTAAGATCAAGATTGTGTTTGCCTAGAGGCCATAAGCTAGCTGGAAAGTTAAAATTAACAAAATGTCTTATTATATTCACTTTGGTTCATCAAATATTTATTAGATGTCTGTGTTGTGCCAGGAGAAGGGGAGGCCAAAGTAGACAAATACAGTTGCAGCTCTCGGCCTGTAATTAAAGAACTGGAGTGCGGTGTGATTTGATTAGATGGAACTATATGAAACAGCTGTTTTTTGTTGGTAAAAAAAACGGTTGAACACTGGCAACCTCCTATGATTTATCCTAATGAAAAGTCTGTAAATGATAGAGAACCTGGAGAGAGGAGGGAATAAATTAAGGATGATAATTATCAAGGAAGACGTAAAGAGAAAGATAATAGGCAGGGTTTTGTACAATGAATGGGAATTTGCTAGGTTAACAAAGTCAGAATTTTCCCACTAAAGGAGCACCGTGTTTCCAGGCATGAAGGCACAGCCCAGCTAGGATGCAGGAACAGTGAGGACGCTTCATAGACTGGAAGTTAAAGCTGATACAGAGTTTAGACCAGAGAAAGAGGCAGGATTCAGATCAGGATGTGGTGAGGAGCCGGGGTTTAGGGAATCAGGGGACCATGATGGGTTTTGAATGCAGACTTCCATTTTCAGTAGACTGTCCTAGTCATAGCAGGAAGGATGAACTTGAGGAAAGAAAGACTGGTGACTGAGGGAAAGTCTTCAGGACGCTGTGGCTATGGTTAAGATAAGAGATAGTGAGAGCCTGAAGTAAGGCAGTGGCGACAGGAGTGCGTGGGTGGGGACTTATATTCAACAGAGAGAAAGGAGTTAAAACTGGTAGGGAGTGGTTTTTAGATGTGGATACTGAGAGAAATAGAAACATCTAGAATGACTCCTGTGTTTCAAAAATGTGAGCATTACACTGTGAAATTGTGAGGTCATCGTAGTGGTAGAGGAAGAAGTGAGATGATAGTGGGCTGAGGAGTGACAGAGATTAAGGAAACAGAGTCACACCTAGGGACTCTGGAAATGAGCATTGGGGAAGTCAGGGAGAGGGACTGGAAGGTTGAAGGAAAATTTGGGTTTTTGTTTCATTTTTGTTTCTTTAAAGGATGGAATATTTTTATAGAAATCAGAACTCCTAATGATAATGATAGCAATTCCTAAAGGAGATGGGAGATGGGAGAAGAGGAGTCTAGAGCACAGGCAGTGGCAGGAAAAGACGTGTGATTGGGCAGCCAGCTGTGGTAGCCCACACCTGTAATCCCAGCACTTGGGAGGCTGAGGCAGGAGGATGGTGAGTTTGAAGTCAGCCTGGGCTACAAAGGGAGACTATGTCTAAAAAGAAAAAGAAAAAGAAAGACCATGATTGGTAGGGGAGTACTGTAAGAATTCAGATGAAGGATGGGAAATGGGCTTCGAAGTTTGGTTGAGATTTTAAGTAGAGAAAAAGAAGAGTATTGTAGGAAGGGAAAATTGTGTGATTCAGGGTGGGAGAGTTTAATGTGTCCTCAAAAGAGGGTGTGTGGATCAGTTTTGTTGGAATAAACAGTTTATATGAGTTTGTAGGGAAATAAAATTGGAAAGGTACATTATGATTGATTTATTAAGGACTTGATTGCCAGGTCAAGGAATTTAAGTTTCATCTCATAGAAAGTGAGAAGCTATTGGAAGTGTTTGACCAGGGCATTGATGTTTTGAGAGTACCTTTCTAAGAGTCCATGTAGTACTAGATGTAGGATGGGTTGAAAACAGAGGAAATTGTTGACAAGGTGATCCAGGAAGCTGCTCCAGGAGGCCTGGTGTGAATTAATAAGGGCTTGGATTAGGTGGATGGCAATGAAAATGCGACAGAAAGAACTGATCTATTCCAAGGGCAGTCGCTCAGTAAGAACAGACACACTGGGTCATGCTGAGTTGATGTAAGAGCGGATGGAGGGGCAAGGGATGTAGCTCAGTGGTAGAACACTTGCCCAGCATACATCAGGGGCTGGGTTCAACCCTAGAACTGTGAAGAAAAAAAAGTGGACTGAAGATGATGAAGAGCAAAAAAAAAAAAAAAAGTCACTAGAACATACAAATCTGAGAGTATGATGGTAACAGTCACAGAGAAGTCACAAAGGAGAGATTCCATGAAACCTTTAGGTTTTTTTTGTGGGGAGTATTGCTGGGGATTGAGCTCACAGCCTTGTGTATACTAAGCACATACTTTACCACTGAGCTACACCCCGAGCCTTGAGAAACCTTTATTTTATTGAGATTCTACAAAAAATGGTTCTAATGTTCAAATGGTTCTAATAACATAGGCCGTCTATTGTAGGGGAATTTAATAGTTTCCTGCTATGGTTAAGATTAATTTTGTTTTCCTGATGTCTGCCAGAAAGCAGGAATTACATTTCAAATGGACAACCATCTACCAAATCTTGTTAATCTCAATGAAGATCCACAACTGTCGGAGATGCTGCTGTATATGATAAAAGAAGGAACAACCACGGTTGGAAAATTTAAACCAGACTCAAGCCATGACATTCAATTATCTGGAGTACTAATTGCGGATGATCATTGGTATGTTCATCTTCCAAAACAAAGGGCACGTGTTCATTTTATAGTAGACTCCATCTCTTGTTAGTGTGGGATTTCCTTCATATGAGCCTGTCATTTATACTGATTCTTTGCAATATTTCTTCAAACCCATCTTTTAGCCAGGAAAAACACATTCTGAGTGCTCTGTAAGGACAACAGATGAGTTCCTTTCAATATAGGGTATAACATAATGCTCTCTTACGGGGCCCTGGATATGTTGACTGAAGGATAATTTCTTTTCTTGGAATTATCGTGGGCATAAAAATAAACCTCTCTCCCTCTTACATGGCAGAATTTTTAGTTGGATTAACAAATTTAAAATTTTTGTTTTATATGAATTCGTTCACATGCACAGAATGATACTTTGTGTATGTAGTTGGGATGACAGTGTTTGTAAACATGTTTGTCTTCTTGCCTCTGCATCAGGTTTGTTTATTTGTTTTTTAAGATTGATCCATGTTGCTGGAGCAATGGTGCACACCTGTAACCCAGCCACTCAGGGGGCAGATCGCAAGCTCAAGGCCAGAGGCAGCCTGTGTAACTTAGTGAGACTCTGTCTCAAGATAAAAATAAAAATGGGACTTTGAGTGCAGCTCAGTGGTAGGATGCTTGCAAAGTATGCATGAGGCCCTGGCTTCAGCCCTCCAGTGCTGGGGAAGAAAAAAGAAAAGATTTATCCATGTTAATGCTCTTTTATTGTCACTACTGTGGAATATTCCATTTTGCAGATTTATCTCTTGTATTACTACAATCTGTCCATTTTGTTGATAGATGTTTGGTTGTTTTTAAGTTTTTGCTACCACAATATTGCTGTGAGTAGTCTCAAATATGTTTCCTGACACAAATGCAAAGTCTTGAGAGCAGTTTTCCACATGGTAAGCCAATACTTTGACCCTAAAAGCCCTCAGGGAAGCTGGCAGGAACTTTCCCTCGCCTGCCACTATTTCCTCCTAAGAACTCTACCTCACAATCCTGTCAGTATCCTGAATTTGCCATGCTACGGCCTTCCTTCTTTTCTTTGAGTCATTCCTGCAACAAAGGATGTCCTCTCTCTTACTGCCATCAGTGGTGGATCTTCATTGAGATTAACAAGGTTTGGTAAATGGTTGTCCATTTGAAATGTAATTCCTGCTTTCTGGCAGACGTCAGGAAAAAATATTAATCTTAACAAAATAGGAAACTATTAAATTCCTCTACAACAGACAGCCTATGTTACGCCATCATCCTTTGAGACTCAACTTGCATGGTAGTCTTTCTCTGCGATGCAGAGCCATCTCTGTATCTTCCCCAGGGTGCTGAGTAAATATGATGATTTTCTAACTGTGCTATCATTTTTATAATTTAGAAAGCATGTCTAAGAGTAGAGATATTAATTCGTAGGATACGTGCATATCCATCCTTGCCAGGTATTTTCAAATTGTTTTCCATCGGCATTGAAGGTACCTGTTATCCCACATCATTACCGACAATTGGTACTTTCAGACTGTCATTTATGCCAATCTGGTGACCATAAGATAGCATCTCATTGTGGAGTCATTTCCCTTTCCTTGATTAATAATGAGGTTGAGCCTTTTTTTGACTTGTCTGCTTATGTCCTTTGTCCTTTTTCAGTTGGATTGCTTTTTTTCTTAATGACTTGCAAGAGTTCTTTATATATTCTGGTATCTAACCCTTTGTTAGTTTTTTATGTCTTACAAACATCTTTTTTTCCCAGCATTCTGCGCATCTTTTCACTCTTGTGGAATCTTTTTTTTTTCCCAGTACTGGGGGTTGAACCCAGGGCCTCGCTCCTGCATGCTCTGCAAGTGCTGGACCACTGAGCTGCACTGCCAGCCCCCCTTTTTTTTTTTTTTTTTAACTTTTTTTGAGACAGGGTCTTGCTAAATTATGCAGACTGCCTCTGGTCTCGAACTTGCAATCCTCCTGCCTCCGCCTCCCGAGCCGCTGGGATTACAGGCATGCGCCACCACGCCTGGCTCTTGGGGAATCTTGATTGATTCAAGTTCTTAATTTTATTTTAGTACCTGGACTCAATCTTATCCTTTATGGTTGTTAACTTTGTGCTTTAAGAAAGAATGTTTCTATACTGAAGTCATAGAGATGTTTCCCTAAATTTTCTTCTAGGTGTTTTGAGGTTTTATTTCAGGCCTAAGTAGTTTGGAATTTTATTTGGTGTGAAGTAGAGATCCAAATTAGTTTTTCCATATGAGGAATCAGTTCTTCCAGTACCTTATATTAAATAGTGTATAGCTTCTTTTGTGATCTGCAGTGCTTCTACAAAAATTTCTAAAACCTTAGGAATCTGTTCTTCTCACTAGCCTGGTTACTTGAGCTTTCTAATGAATCTAAATAGATATAAATCTGGTAAGGCAGATCTCTTTGTTCCTCAAGTTCTTTTGCTCTTCAGTTAATTGTTTTATTTGACAAATAAATGCAGCATTATTTACATCAGTGGCGAAGATATAGCATGTGCCCCCAAAGAATTAACCGTCCATTGGGGGACCAGGAAGCCCCTTGCTTGCTTTGAACTCTATACTTTCCCTTTTAGTATGCCCATTTAGACCATAAACTTCGTGGGAGCTGAATTTGTATCTGTCTACACTGCTGACATGTATCTGGCTCATGGGGGCTCAATGAGTACCAGACCTCCTTTCATTAATATGTACAGCAAGTGTTAGATGAACACTGCATGCTTAGTGACAAGGAAGAATTCACTTAGATCTTAGCCCCAAAGAAACGCTTTCTAGAGGGCTGGGGTTGTGGCTCAGGAAAAGAATAATTGCCTAGTGAGCTGGAGGCCCTAGGTTGGATCCCTAGCACTGCAAAAATAAATTAAGGAAAACTTCCTGAAAGACTCTAGCATGCAAGTTGAGCCTCAAAGGATGATGGTGATAAGAGATAGGACATCCTTTGTTGCAGGGATGACTCAGAGAAAGGAAGGAAGGCCATAGCATGCCAAATGTAGGATACTGATGGGATTGATTGGGTGTGAGGTAGGGTTCTTAGGAGGAAACAGTGGCAGGCGAGGGAAATTGGTGGCTGAAGCAGGGTTGCTTGGGCCCCGGAGTGCTAGGCCGTGGAATTTTGATGGCAGAGTAGATAGAAGTGGGAGTGGGAAGGTATCAGAAGTAGGCAGTGTTCAGACCTTTACCTGGTGTAAACCTGAGGCTGGGGGTGGGGATGGTTGTCTGGTTTTCTCCTGATAACTTTTCTTCGGTTGCTTTCACTGAGCTGTCATTCTCTAGTTACAGATCTTGTGACTTAATCAGTACCTGGAGATCTTTAGTTAGGGCTCAGCTTCTGAGTCTCTTTCTGTCCAGATCGTTCAAAGATGAATTGCTCTTTGGGATCTCCTGTTCTCTGAGTAAAACGACTCCAAGGAGTAGGTGGCACTTGTCACTGATGTTCCAGAGCCAAAGTCCGTTTAATTAGATGACTAAAGAGTATGCTTTTATCCCCCGCTTTTCCTTTCTGTGTAATACTTCACTTTTCATGACGGAAGACATTGTTGTTCTTCCCATTATTAAAGCTCATTTGTAAGAGCTCAAATATAGCTCGGTGGTAGAGCAATTGCTTAGCAGGCACAAGGCCCTGGGTTTGATTCCTAGCACTGTGGGAAAAATAAATCCATATGTAAATAAATAAAGAAAGAAATAGCTCATTTATAAAGCCAGAAACTAAGGAAAATAA
The DNA here is from genome assembly GCA_007922755.1 of Pedetes capensis. NCBI lineage: Eukaryota > Metazoa > Chordata > Mammalia > Rodentia > Pedetidae > Pedetes > Pedetes capensis. Next base: position 35,357 of record VMDO01008154.1, on the reverse strand, counting down.
AACCACTTAAAACTGTTTCTCTCCTAAGAACTGTTCCTCCTATTGTATTTTAATGTTTTTTCATTGAAAGTTTTTCCATGCATTTTTTTTTTTTTTTTATCTTCAGGGAGAATTTGTTTTGTTTTTTAGAAGTTATAATCAAAATACATACAATGAAAATCCTTCCCTCCACTAGTTGAAAGAATAACTACAAAGGCCAGGCTTTTTTCCACTAAAGTTCAACATCTAGTTGAAGGAAAATGAAATAATTTTAAGTTATTGTTGCTACAAATTGATACGAACCTGAACACCACAGGAGTACTCCAAGCAGGATTATCCCATCCTGCCCTTTCCTTACCTTTCAGAATGTCCTGTAATTGTAATGTGTTTCTTATTTTAACAGCACCATCAAAAATTTTGAAGGGACAGTGAGCATTGTCCCCGTTGGAGAAGCAACGACGTATGTGAATGGAAAGCATACCTTGGAACCCACAGTATTACACCATGTAAGTTGGTGGATGCTACAGTAGGAGAAACTCTTTTGAACTTTGAGCAAATCATTTAATCTCTTGGAATCCTAATTTTCTTTGTAATATAAGGGAGTTGAACTGGATTAAGAACTTATCTGTTTCAAAAATTTTATTTCCTTTTCATTCATCAATTTACCTTCCTTTGTGCAAAAAGAAAAGTTTTATCACAGTGAGCCAATAACTGAACTGCCAGCCATGCAGTTCAATGCCAGCATCATTATGTGTCCTCTGAAGTCCTGGGCTTTGGAATCGGGCTGGACAGGGTAGAAATCCGGGCTTTTCCATTTGCCATGTGAGCTTTGTTAAGTTAGTTAACTAGGTGATTGAATAATATGACACAGTGGGGACCCCACGGAGAGCATTATTAATAATTACCTCAGGAGCCAGGCACAAACCTGTCTGTGCAGGCAAAGCCAGACAAATGGTCACTCCCCATGTATTCCACCTTTCAGGTCAGGTGGAGCATCAAATAAAACAGTAATTCAAATACAGCTTTTACAACATGGCCTGCAAAGAGTGAGCTCTTAGTGAGTGTCTGTTGTTATCATTAAGGCCTGTGTTTTTTACTCTCCTCTTACCCAAAATTGGTGTAATATGTAACTTACTGAGTTGTTGTGAGACATAAATGTTATATAAACATACACACACCCCTATATACACATACATATAAATTGTGTAAATTGTAAATTGCGTGTAAATTGCTTAGCCTAGTGTTTGGCATACAGATAATATTTAATAAATGAATTGCTATGATCTTTATGTTTATTTCTGAATTATTTAGATTTGTTTATTTAGATTGCTTTTGAATTACTGAGCTAATGATTTTTCTCGTGTGATTTTCTCGTTCAGACTCTCCTCAGGTAATAAATTTTTTTGTGTGCCTCAGGGAGATCGGGTGATTCTTGGTGGAGATCATTATTTTAGGTTTAACCATCCAGTCGAAGTCCAGAAAGGAAAAAGACCGTCCAGTAGAGAGACTCTTCCAAGTGAGGGCCCAAAAGACTTCGAATTTGCCAAAAACGAGTTACTTAAGGCACAAAGATCACAGTAAGTACTACTACTGACGTGAAATAGTAGGTATGTGGGAGAGCTCTGCAAGACTTACCTGCCTTGCTCTAGGCTTTGGCAGTTCACTATTTGGGTGCTGGTTTCTAGTTTTTTCTCTTGGTGCATTCACTCATTCATTCAGCAAGCATTTGTTGGACATCTGTTATGTGTCTGTCGCTGTCCCAAGTGCTGGAGATGCAAAGAACAATAATTGAAACTTCGCTCCTCCCCTGGGGGATCCGTCATCTCATGCAGCTGACACAGTGTGACCGAGAGCTCCAGCAGAGTTCTGTGCTGTGTCAGGTGGAATCTTAGGGAGTGACGCCTGGTCCTCACCAGGACTCAGCACCATCTTGTTGGGCTGAGATGTCCCTGGAGCAGAATCCCAAGGGGCCATTAGAGGTAGCCCGGGCCGACTCAGGGAGCTTTGTTTGTTTTTCTTTGCTCTTGCCCCACTTTCAGTTCCTGCAGTGCTGACTGCAGGCTCTCCGGTGGAGGCGGCGTCCTCAGAAGCTGAAGGGTAAAGCTTATATGATAAAAAGAGACAGAATGTGGACTTCATCTTTTCCCGCTTCTCCCTCCTGGACTTCATCTTACGCAAATGTAAACCATTGGAGGATTTTACGCAGACATGAGACATGGTGTGATTCGACTCACATGTTTAGAGAGATCACCATGACCCAAGTCTGGAGGATGGCTCAGAGGAAGAGCAAGATTACAGATTGCAAATGCAGTTGAGAGACTAGTGAAGAAAGCCCAATGTAGTGTGGCTGGGTAGGAGAGAAGTATAAAGAAGATAAAATCAACAAGGCTTCTTGACTAAAGAGGATGGAAGGAGGCAGAATCAAGCAGGACGAATGGTGCTTAACCATCTTTTAAAAAGCCCAAATGTACTTTTGCCTTCTTTAATTTTTTTATTGTAGCATAACATATATAGCATGAATTTTGCCATTTTAGCCATTTTAAAGCATGCATTGCAGTGACATTTAGTACCTTCACGTTGCACAGCTGGCACCCCTACCCGCTTTGCATCATCCCAGAATGAAACTGTCCATTAAGCAATAACGCCTCGGTCTCCTCTCCCCAGCCCTGGTAATTACCAGCTCTTTCTGCTGACATTCTTACTGTGTTTCAGAAAAGTTGGGAATGAGAATCTCTATATACTGCACTGGTGAAGCATTGATTTTATTGGGAAGAAGGAAGCTACTGTTTTGTAATCATTGATGCTTTTTCTTTTGTATGTTGAGGGGTGACAAAGTTAGAATTCTGATATCAAATTATTATACATGGTTGAAGATATGTGGCATAATTTCTGCTTTCTCAGCTCTTGTATCACATGCTTTTAGTCATGTCAGTATTTTCCTAACTTATGACCCAAATAGATTAGATGTTGATATATGAAGTATAATTTTTCCTCTAGCTATTGTTATTTTTGTGTTTACTATAATGTTAACTATAATATTTATTGCAGTGTTTATATTTTTATATATTTTCCTTAAGCATTAGACAAATGTATTCACTTAAATAACAGGCAACCAGAATAGTAACCAAGTTGGAAATAAGCATATTTTCATTTCTATTTTTTGCATATAAACAATTCTAAAACTAATGAGAAATCTAAGAACACTATTGGTAAAATGTCAGAAATTAACTTTAAATATTTTTTCAATAGGAAGCATCCTAATGTGATTAGGGCCTGTTTTGGTAGCTAAAGAATTCTTAACAATGTACCCTATAAATACCTTGCCACTTTGTAGGCTTGAAGCAGAAATAAAAGAGGCACAGTTGAAGGCAAAGGAAGAAATGATGCAGGGGATCCACATTGCCAAAGAAATGGCCCAGCAGGAGCTCTCTTTTCAGAAAGCTGCGTATGAAAGCAAAATACGGGTGCTGGAAGCAGAACTGGTAAGAGGCAGAAGTGGTTTTTTCTCAGATTGTGCGCCCCAAGTGATGTGTTGACAATCGTGTCACAATGGATTGTGTCCCTATGAGGCCACTGGCGGAGTGTCAGAGATTGCAGAGTTAGAGCCACAGTAAGGCATGGCCCTCTTCAAGCTGGAAGGAGAGAGTAGCTCCTAGAAGAAGAAAATACAGAGGTTCTGACCTCCAGCCGTGGTGTCCTGGCTCCTTGCATTTCTAGAAACCCATTTTACAGGAAAGAACTCTAAGGTTTTGGTTGGATTGACTCGAATGAAGTAGAGACGATATAGGACAGCTTTTCTCCACTGGCAATTTCTTGGGGATTGATTAAAGAAGGGGACTTTTTTTTTGCTTTTTCAGGGTACTATATTTGCAAATTGCTTTGCATTTTTTGCTTGAATTAATTTTTGTATTATATGTTAATGTTGTTTAAAGAGAGAAGAGTCTCAAAGGAAGAAAATGCAAGAAATAAGCCACCAAAAGGCTAATGACAAAATTGAGGAATTAGAAAAGGCAAAGCAGCATCTGGAACAGGAAGTGTACGTCAACAAAAAGCGGGTCGAGATGGAGACTTTGGCTACAAAGCAGGTGATTTTGTGTTATGGTTGCTTTGCTCTATTCTGAGGAAAAGCTGGATTTAAAAATAATCTTTTTTTAAGCTTACGGTATCTTGTCAGGACACACGCGTCTAGATCTCTAGATGAAGACGGCTATTCTTGCCTGAAAGCTTATACCCTGGTGTTCCTCACACATCTGCCCACATGTTGTCACGTAGATCCTGGCTTGTTGGTTTTGGTTTTTTGAGACAGGTCTCACCATGTAACCCAGGCTGGCCTGGAATTCTCTATGTAGTGCATGATGGTCTCGAGCTCAAAATCCTCTTGAGTGCTGGGATTCATGTGTGCCCCCATGCCCAGCTCACACAGATGCTTTGGAAGTGGTAGAGCTGCCATCTCCAGCTGGGCCCATTCTAGTTTGCTCTTGTTGTGCACCTTTTGGCTGTTCTTTCTCTTTGTATGTGTGGTTCCTGAAGTGTGTTCCCTAGATGCAGCATCAGCAACATCTGGGAATGTTAGAAATGCAAATTCCTAGGTCCCCCTCCAGAGCCACCGAATCAGCACCTGGGAGTGGAGCCCAGGATCTGTTTTAAACGCCCTGCAGGAGACTCTGATGAATAGTAAAGTTGGAGAGCCACTGTTTTAATCCCTACTTTGATTCTTATTTCCTAATCTCAAGATTTTACTCTGAAAGGGCAGTTTTATTTCCCCTTTTTCCAAGATTGTGAGATTGGGCTGGGATAGGAGTGGAAGAAAAGATTCCTAGTGATCCCAGGATACTGATAACATTGCTGTTGTTGTTAGGTGCCATCGAGTCCAGTGCAACTCATAGTGACCCTGTGTACAATAGAACAAAACATTCCCTGACACTGTGCCATGCCCGACACTATGTCAGTGCTTCTCTGTATCCCTAGGGTTTTCAATGGCTGATTGTTTCAAGAGTCGGCTACCTGGTCCTTCTTCCAAGCCACCCAGTATTCCCAGGGGGTCTCCTATCCAAAGACTCACTGTACCCGACCCTGTTTAAGCTTCCCAGATCAGACAGGATTAGATGCCAGAGTGGTATGGCTGAAGGCTACTGATACTATAATATGATAAATAACACTGTTACTCAGCTCCAGGTCAGAGTGGCGAGTGAGCCACCTCAGAGAGTTTTAGATAAAAACAGCTATTGAAATTGATTTGTTTTTGAGACAGGCTCTTGGTGTAGCCCAGGCTGGCCTAGAACTTGCTGTGTAGACCAAGCTGGCCTAGAACTCACATTAATCCTCCTCCATAAGCCTCCTGAGTGCTGGGATTATAGGCATTAGCCAATAAATGTTCTTGAGTATGTCCTTTTTTGAGTGATTTTTTTTCTTTTCTTTGCTTTCTTTTCTTTTTTCCCTGCCTCATTTCTTTTCCTTTCCTTTTCATCATCTTTTGTTTTCCTTTTCTATTTTTTTCTAAAGGCTCTTCCTAGCAATGGGAAGAAAAAGATTAATCTATACCATCAAATTCTTAATAACTTTATTTTGGGAAAAATCATATTAGAAAGAAATGATATACATTTTTGGTTTTTTGCGACAGGGCCTCACCATGTAGCCAAGGCTGCCCTGGAATGCACTATGTAGATCAGACTGTCCTTAAACTCTGGTGGGTCCTCCTGCCTCAGCCTCCTTAGTGCTAGGATTACAGGTGTGTGCCACTGTGCCCACCTCTGTATAAATCATTTTTAAAAAGCCTTTTATGCTTAATAAGACATGTTAGCCTCCAGCCATAGCCCTGTGGCATCCGATCCCATCAGATCTCGGAAGCTAAGCAGGGTCGGGCCTGGTTAGTACCTGGATGGGAGACCGCCTGGGAACACCAGAAGCTGTAGGCTTGGGAGAAGGACCTGGCAACCCCCTCCCAAAAATCAATCCACCATTGAAAACCCTATGAACAGCAGAGAAGCACTGACAATAGTGTTTCCCCTGTTGTACAGAGGGCTGCTATGAGTCAGATACCGACTTGACGGCACCTAACAACAACAACACAACAAGACATGTTAACTATGTCTGCTTAATGAAATGAGTATGGTAAAATGAGGCTTAACTGTAGTGCGACCATTACTAATCTGTTTTTTAATAGATTTTATTGTGTATATGTAAGATATATAACATGGTGTTATAAGATACATATAAATAGTAAAATAGTTACTATAGTGAACCAAATTAACACACCCAATGTCATAATCTGACTTTTTAATTTCTCTCTGCATATCCTCATGTGCTTACTGTATGAATGAATATCAATCAGGCTTTAGAAGACCATAAGATCCGCCATGCAAGAATTTTGGAAGCTTTAGAAGCTGAAAAGCAAAAAATTGCTAAAGAAGTACAAATCTTACAGCAGAATCGGAGCAATAGGGATAAAACTTTTACAAGTGAGTAAATGCTGATTTTAGCAAACATTTTCTAAAGTTACATATTTTATTTAGAAGTACTAAAATGTTAGTTGCCTTATATATTTAAAAGGCTTTGTTCTGGATCTTGTTTTTCTATATGTAAATAAATTTGTATGAGTGATTATTTTTTAGAATATTCAGTTTTTAGAATACTTGGTGATATCTGTCCTATAAACTGAGTGTTTGTATCCCCCTAAAATTCGTATGTTGAAATCCTAAGCCCTAATATTCTGGTACTAGGAGGTTGGGGCTTCCACAGGTGTCACAAGGGAAGAACCCTCATGTAGGGAGTCAGTGCATTACAAGTAAGTTAAACCACTGCCCATTATCGTTGTGATTCGCATCGCCCTGGCAATTAGTGGTGTTGCACACTCTTGCGTTTTTTGCTATTTGTATGTTTTCTTTTGAGAAATACCTATTCAGATCTTTTACCCATCTTACTAATAGGATTGCTTTCTTGCTATTGAAAAATATTCAATAGTAATGATATAGAAAATATTTATGATAAAAATCTTAAATTTAGGGGCAAAAGGTGTGGCTCACTGATAGAGCATGTGTAAGGTCATGGTTTCAATCCCTAGAATGGGAAAAAAAAATTTTTTTTAAATTAGGAAAATAACTGTACTAATTTCTCTTCCCACCGGCAGTATATGAGTTCCCTTTTCTCCACATCCTTGCCAGCATTTGTTATTTCTTGTATTTTTGTTGATGCCCTTTCTATCTCATTGTGATTTTGATTTGCATTCCTTTACTGACTAGTGAAATTGAGCATTTTTTTCATGCATTTGTTGGCCATGTATATGTCTTCTTTTGAGAAGCGTCTTTTTAGTTCTTTAGCCCATTTAAAAATGATTAGTACAATCACTGTGGAAAACAGTATGGAGACTCCTCAAAAAACTAAAACTAGAGTTCCTGTATGACCCAGCAATTCCACTACTGGCTATCTTCCCAAAGGAGATAAAAATCTGTATATCAAAAAGATACTTACACCTCCGTGTTTATTTAGCACTACTCACAATAGCCAGAATGTGGAATCAATCCAGATGCCTTTCAGTAGATGAATGGATAAAGAAAATGTAGTATATTTGCATAACAGAGTACTGTTGTTGTTAGGTGCCGTGGAGTCGTGTCCGACTCATAGCGACCCTCATAGGGTTTTCAATGGCAGATTGTTTCGGGATTGCCTTGGGAGTGGATTGCCAGGCCCTTCTCCCATTTTTGCAGTGCTGGGAATTGAACTCGGGACCTCAGAGACTGCAGAGTGGCACTCTACCAACTGAGCTAAATTCCAGCCCAATATAATACTATTGTTGTTGTTGTTGTTGTTAGGTGCCGTGGAGTCGTGTCCAACTCATAGCGACCCTCATAGGGTTTTCAATGGCTGACTGTTTTCAGGATTGCCTCGGGAGTGGGTTGCCACGTCCTTCTCCCATTTTTGCGGTGCTGGGAATCAAACTTGGGACCTCAGAGACTGCAGAGCGGCGCTCTACCAACTGAGCTAAATCCCAGCCCAATAGAGGACTAGTCAGGCATTAAAAAAAAAAATGAAGTCCTGTCATTTGCAGCAGAACTAGAGAACATTATCTTGAGTGAAGCAAGCCAGACACAGAAAGACAAATGTCTTGTGTCCTCACTCATTTAAGGAAGCCAGTAAATCAACCTTGTAGAAGTGTGGAATGGAGCTGTGCACGGTGGCCCACGCCTGTAATCCCAGGAACTCCAGAAGCAGAGGTAGGATGGCAGGTTTGAGGCCAGAGGCAGCCTGTGAAACTTAGCAAGACTCTGTTTCAGGATAAAAAATTAGAAATGAGCTGGGGGTGCAGCTCAGTGGTGGAGCACTTGCAGAGTATGTGTGAGGCCCTGGGTTCAACCCCTAAGTACAAGAAGAAAAAAAGTGAAAGAAGTACGGAATGAACTGTAGTCACTAAAGACAAGAGGGAGGACCAAGAGGAATTCAGAGGAACTTTTGGGGACTAGAAAGGATGGGAGAAGGTAAAGGGGAGGTGGGGGGTCAAGAATAGAGGAAGGATGGATAGATGTGATTAAGGTACAGCGTGTGCACATAGGGGGCATCAGGGAGTCCCATTCATCTGTCCTATTCATGTGTGCTCATAATTGTAAAAATAAATAGGAAAACGGAATTGTAGACTAAGTTGGTTTCCTTTTTTGATTTTTTGTTTTGCAAAATACTTTCTGGCAAAATTAAAAGGGGATGTGGTTGTATATAAGTAAGTCTGTATAAGTGAGTGTACTTTCCCTGACACTTAAAGAAGTTAGAAAGAAACTCTGTAAAGGAATTAGAAAGAAAAGCTTTGCCCTTGGTGCTTCCTCTCATTAACGTCCTTACCTGCTCTGTATCAGCTTCAGTTTCCTTCCATCCCTCCCCAGGTGAGAGGCCTCATTTCATATGAAGAACATCTTATGTTATTTCATTTAATTTTTGTTTGGCTTTTTGAGACAGGATCTGGCTGTGGGGCCCAAGCTGGCCTGGAGCTCACCATCCTCCTGCCTCAGTCTCCAGAGTGCTGGGATTGCAGGGGTGCACCCCTATCCCTGGCTAGGAATGTTTTATTTGGACAGTGAGATCTGAAAGGAAATCACTCAAATACCACGCCTGTCCTTCTGTGATACAGAGTTAAAAAACACTCATTTATAATCAAGTCTTTTTGTCCCGAAGTTGTTCTGCCCAATGATACCTGTTAGTGGTCAGATGTGTATTTAAAATCTTTGTGTGCTTTGTACTAGTTCAGCCAAGCTGGAGCTCCATGAAGCTCTCAATGATGATTCAGGAAGCCAACAGCATCAGCAGCAAATTAAAAAAGCATTATGTTTTTCTTAGGTGAGTACTTAATTGTCCTAATGATAAAGCAATCCTTTGTTTTAAACTAGTTATGTATGATCTTTTTTAAAATTCCGTTTCTCTCAAGTCTGATCCACAGTGCTTATATCAGAATCCCTAGTGACTCTTTGAGGCTTCCCTTCCAGAGCTCGCTTGGAAAGAGGTGTCGACAATTAGCATTCTAGTCTAGTGTACTTATTGATAAAGTAATTTTAGATGTGTAAGGAATTTATTTATTTGTTTGTTTATTTTTAAGACAGTGTCTCACTGTTTGTCTGGAATTTGCCATGTAGTTTAGGCTGGCTTCAAACTTGTGATCCTCCTACCTCAGCCTCCCCAGTGTTTTTATTTATTTATTTTTTCCCTTCAGTGCTGGGGATTGAACCCAGGGCCTTGCACATGTTAGGCAGGCACTCTACACCCCCAGCTCTGCATTCCACTTTTGAAAAGGAACATACTTTTTGAAAATTGAAGAAAAGAAAATTTATATATGAAGTCATTTTTGTATAGTATATATTAGACATGATTATTACTAAAATAAAAATCTAATCTAAAAATTATCTGTGGGATAATTTGCTCAGTACACTGAATTCTTTTTTCTTTTTATCAAATTGCATATTTTTATTTGTAGTTTTTTTAGTTACCATACAAATGAATGGGCTTCATCATGACATTTTCATATATGCGCATCATGGCACATTGCTCCACCTCGCCCCCTCCTGCTTGTCCCTTCCCAAATATATGCCCCTTTCTGTGTGTGTGTGTGTGTGTGTGTGTGTATTTTTGCATATGAGAGTAAAGGTGATATTTGTCTCTCTTTCCCCCATTGCCCTTTTTTATAACTCATAATTTTTTTAGTTAGCAGTTAGTGGGTTTCATTGTGACATTTGCATACTTGCACATCCACTACCTTCCTTGTCGCCTTCTCCCTCTCCTTTTAGTCCCTTTTCTCACCCAATTATTTCACATGTATATGTGTGTGTGTATATATATATGTATATATATGTTATTATATATGTAAATACATATTATATATTTTTAAAAATTAAATTTAGAGTCCACATATGTGAGAAAACATATGATACTTAATTATCTGAGTCTAGCTGATTTTGCTGAAAATAACAATCTCTGGTTCTGTTTTCCTACAAGTGACATGATTTCCTCCTTCTTTATGGCTGAGTACACCACCATTGGGTGTATATACCACATTCTCTTTATTCATCTGTTGCTGGGGTATCTAGGTTGAGTCCATATCTCGGCTGTTATGAATAGTGCTGGAATAAACATGGATGTGCAGGTATCCCTGTGGTATGCTGACTTACATTCCTTTGGGTATATACCCAGAAGTGTACACTGAATTTTTATAGAAGTTATGCTTCTTCAGAAAACTATTGGTATGAATGAGTGTGTATATATTATGAAAAGCATTGTGTTTGATTTTTCTTTCAGACACGATGCATCAGATAAAGGTAGTTCTGACACTTCTATTAGGGTTCGTAACCTGCAACTTGGGATCTCAGCTTTCTGGAGTCTGGAAAAGTTTGAATCTAAACTTGCAGCAATGAAAGAACTTTATGAGGTTTGGATTATCACTATAATTGCAATCTTCATATGAAGACAACTATAAAAACCATGAATGAAATTTTAGTAAATCAAACCCCAAATGATATTTAAAAATACTTAAACCACAGCCAAGTAGGGTTTATTCCAGAAATGCAAGGTATTTTCATAATAGAAAAATCCCCCAAATTGGAAATGATCATACCAAAGCACTGGCAGTATTTCTGTCTAACTGAAGGGTTTGTGAGTGATTTTAATTTTTGTCTTTGTGTTTATATGTATTAATAAGATCTGAATTTTCTACAATGAATGTGAATTGCTTGTGTATTTAAAACAACTAAAACAGCATTGAAATGCATTAACAGACTCATTAAAATCTAGTGAGTTGCCCTCACTGTAACTTTACTTCCTCCTCTCACACACTCATTGTAGTTCTTTACTTATTTTTCCAGATATTTATACTCTCTCTGAATCAAGCTCTATACAATATTTTAGTAGAATTTTAATTGATATTGCTTTAAATATTTAAATTAAATTATAATTATTTCACAATCTACATGTTCAACCAAGAAGTGATTACTGCTCGATGCTTTTTCATGTGTTTGTGTTGCTAGGGATTGAAGCCAAGGCCTCGTGAACCCTAGGCTAGAGCTAGGCCTCTGGGCTATACCTCTAGTCCATGTGTGGATCTTAACATTGCCACATTATTGTTTTATTTCTCTTCTGAGGAATTTAATTTTTTTTTTTGTCTTTTTATTGTCATCTTTTTATTGTCTCTTCTAAATTTCATATTTATTAATTTTTAATTATTTAATGATCTTGATTGCTTTTTTTAGTAGATCTCTTAGTATAATCCGTAGCATCATATTATCAGTTTTTAATTTTGTCAAGATTGTGATTTTCTTTTTTTTAGACTTTTATCAGATAACTTGTAATTTTGCTAATTTTATGTTTTAAATGTTGCAAAGTAAACTTTTTACCCTTAGGCGCTAAACCTTTTTTTCACTCACACATCAAGGAAACTATTACTTTGTTTTTCTTAGAGCAATGATAGCAACAAGGGTGAAGATGTCTTTTGTGATCCTGAAGATGAATGGGAACCTGACATTACGAATGAGCCCCTTTCTTCACTTTCTCGGAGGAGGTAGAGATGTTTTTGTTACTAGTTTTCTTGTCCTGGGTAAGTAATTGGCTCTCGAGGTCACTCTGAGGCTGACCTAGCACCCCTCCCAGCCGCATCCCTTGCCACTCTAGCTTGAGGCACAGTCTGTGGTCCTTCTGCACCATATTTGGTTCTTTGCATATGCAGTGCTCTGTTTTGTCACCAAGTCTCCCGTATCCTGTGCCTGTGTCTCACACACTGTTCTCTGCTTCCCAAGCCTGCTGCTCCTCCTTCAGGGTCACTGCTCCGGGGGGTGGGGGGGCCTCCCAGCTGCATGGACCAGACCAAGGTCTCTGGAGTCTGCCACATGCTCCGTGCCCTCATGGCACTCACCTCTTTATCGTACTTGTTTACCTGGTTCCTCTCTTGGGCTTTGGATTTTAAGCTCAGGGAGGCCAGAAGTCTTGTTTGCCAAGCTTCACTTTGGTGTCCAGAGCCTAAGTAGCAGTGCATAATAGCCATTTATTCTGTTTCATTAACTTTGTGCTTAGAACAGTGCTGTAAACAGGGAAATTCTTGCTCAGTGATCCAAATGAATTTGTCCTTGACGGAAGCACACACATGCATGTACATTTACCTTAGAGAATTTTAAGATAAACTTTTTCTTTTTTTGAGACTTTTTTTTTTGGTCTCACTATGTAGCCCAGGCAGGACTCGAGTTTAGAATCCTCTTGCCTTAACCTCCCAACTGCTAGGAGGCTATAGACTTGTGCCCCTATACTCAGCTTAAAAATAAGCATTCTGTTTTTCTTTTCTTACATATCTAAATATAGAAAAATTATAATAAAAATGCCTGCAGCCATAACACTGTGGTGACCAATCCTGTCAGATCTCAGAAGCTAAACAGGGTCGGTCCTGGTTAGTACTTGGATGGGAGACCACCTGAGAACACCAGGTACTGTAGGCTTGAGAGAAGGACCTGGCAACCCACTCCCAAAAATCAATCAGCCATTGAAAACCCTACAAATAGCAGAGAAGCACTGACAATAGTGTTTTGTCTGTTTTGCATTGGGTTGCTATGAATCAGACACCGACTTGCCAGCACCTAACAACAACAAACGGTTTATCTTTCTTCAGGAGCAGAAGTTTGATGAAGAACAGGAGAATTTCTGGTTGTTTACATGACATACAGGTCCACCCAGTTCAGAATTTGCATTCTTCATGTACATCAGGTATTTATTTTCTCATCATATTTTCTGTAGAATAAGAAAAGCACTAAGTCTTGACTCCACCATTACTTGTTTTGCAGTGCTTGTGCAGATGGTTTCATTTCGTATCCTCTGTAAAATGAAGAGAGTGGATTGGATGGCCTCTTCTACATCTAAAATTCTATACCCTGATTTATTTTAAAGCCTTTTATTAAATTAAAGCCTCTTTTCTGTCTTCCCTTCCCTCCCCCCTTCCCTTCCCTCTTCTTTTCTCTTCTCTCTTTTCCTCTCCTTTCTTCTCTTTTCTTTTCTCTTTTCTTCTTTCCCCTTTAAGACAGAATCTTGCTTTGTAGCCCAGGCTGGCCTGGAACTCACAACCCTCCTGCCTCAGCCTCCCAAATGCTAGGATTACAGGTATGCGCCATCACGTCTGGCTTAAGTGTCATATTTTTAAATTAGATTTTTGTGTTTTTTTCTGAAATGTTGATGTTGGATTTCAGAATACATTAATACAATGATCTTCTTAGAGGCTATCTAGTTAGCTGTCCTTGATAACTATCATGTCGTCATCAATATCACAGTGATATTGATTCACCATTTTCTTGAAGTTTGAGGTTTAGTACCTTTTTTTTTTTCTCTTCCCACATCAAATTCTTGTTTTTGTTCTAGGCTCCTAATATTCCCCACCCTGTGCCTCTATTCTACCTCCCTTTCAGTTTGCTATTTCTAATCACCTGTAGACTGGATGAGAAAACTAATACTGTATGTTAAATGAGAATCATTGTTTTCATATGCTAGCACTCCAGGATAAAGTTATTTCTGGTGGCTCTGAATGAGCTGTTTCAAGTCTTTCTATTTACTTCTGGTTTGAAGTGTTTAAAAAGTGGTTCCTTCTTGAAAGCTGTCTCTTAGAGATGTGCTATATTAGCTACAGATGATCAGTTGCCTTTAGCCTGTCTTCGCTGTATTATACCTCGAGAAGGAACTATTACAAAGTAGAAGTACTGAGACATTCCTTTTTAATGTAGTTTATTGTTGCCTACTTTTCTAGTTTACAAATTAATCAAACTTCTAATGTCCTTTTTATGTGATTTACCATTATTTTACCAATTTATAGTCCCTTATGTGTTAGAGAAAATCCCTACCAAAAAGTAAGTAAAGGAGATTAAACCAATGGATACTTGGGATATTTGGGTTCTCTTGTTAGCTATATTGTGCTTGAGGAGCTGCTAAACCTACAGCCTGATGTTACTGAGAGGTTAATTTATACCTATAAGGAATTTTGTTTTCACTTTGGCATGTGGAAATATGAATGTATTGCAATAGGAATAACCTACTTTGAGTTTATTGGCCAATGACCCTATAATGTGCCTACGTTAATGCATTTGTTTGAAAGTATGGTGCTTGAAAACTGGGCTAAAGCTTGCTGTTTTCTGTTGATGTAGGCTTAATGGAGAAACCAAGCACCATTTACTCAAATTCAGCAGAATCATTTCTTCCTGGAATCTGCAAAGAATTGATTGGCTCCTCAATAGATTTTCTTGGACAGAGTTATGATGAAGAAAAAACGATAGCAGATAGCCTGATGGATAATCTTCTTAAAATTTGTAATGGTTTGTTTGCCATTTCCAAGGCTCACGAAGAACAGGATGAGGAAAGCCAAGATACCTGTAAGCAGTCCCTCCTCTCTTCTTGCTGCCTCACAGGATGACTGTTTTCTGCTCAGTACCTTTTGTTTTGAATGATTATTTGACACTCTGGCAGACACCTTTTGACTATATGGTTTTAATGGTGATCATATGTTAGTTATCTTACTTGGAGATTACTTCTTCCAATAATTTTCCTTCTTCTTTCAAAGTATTCTCTTCTGATCGAACAACCCAGTCACTTACTATCCAGATTGCTTGTGCCTTTGAGCAGCTTGTGGTTTTAATCAAACACTGGTTGAATGATTTTCTGCCTTATACCAGCATAGCAAGACTTGAAGATGAATTGAGACAAGAAATTAAGAAACTGGGAAGCTATTTACAGTTATTTTTGCAGGTAAGTTGATTTATTATTATTTGAAGAATTTACTTGTTACGTAAGTAATTGCGGACTTTCTACTACCTGCAGCTACCCCCAAATTAGACTTGTAGGATTTTTCAGAAGTGCTGTTTTGAAGTCCTAAGACCATAGGTGTAATTGACTTACTGAAACCAAAACTTACATGACTCTCGAGGTACAAGTGATTCTAAGTGATTGACAAGTATTAACACATTTAATCCTCGTAGATCCAAAATGGGCACTGCTGTCACCATTTATAGGCAGGAAAGATAAGGGCAAGACAAGTAGCCTGTCTGGCTACATACTAGTTACAGAACTAGTAAGTGATTTGTTGTTGTTAGGTGCTGTTGAGTTGGGTTCAACTCATAGCTACCCTATTTAGGGTTTTCAATGGCTGATTGTTTTAGGAGTAGATTGCCAGGTCCTTCTCCCATTTTTGCAGTGCTGGGGATCGAACCTAGGGCTTTAGAGAGTACAGACCAGCACTTTACCAACTGAGTAAACCCCAGAAGTAAGTGATAAAGATGGATTTGAACCCAGGCAGTCTTGGGCTCAGAGTTCATATTTAATATTATACTTACCTTGGTAAGGGCTTTGCGAAAAGAGGCAAGTCTGGCTCTGGACACGGATTAGGTTTCAGCTCGTGCCAAATCAGCCACAAGCCTGTGACATAGGGGCAGGGAAAGTAATTTTATTTCCTGCTTACCTTGTATCAGGTGAGATTAGGTTTAGCTGTGAGGAAGAAGCAAGATGAAAACTTACTTCCTCTCACATAAAATCTGGAAGCAGGCGCGTCTGCGTTGTGCTTCCCTCTGCTGGAGCTGCACAGTGGCACTTGAGTTCATGGTCTGTCGTGAGAAAGCTCCATCTGAGTTCTCTGCGTCATGATGGAAGAAGTCACAAAGATGGACACGGTCAAGTGTGCCTTGTTTTAAAAGAAGTTTCTGGAAATCACCATATGACACTTTTACTTACATTGGATTGGTCAGAATTTCATTATCTGACCACAGCTAGCTGCAAGTGTCCTTGGGAAATATATTTTTTATTCTAGACATCTATGTGCCATGCTAAAAATCAAGGGTTCTATTACTGTGGAAGAAGTAAGGAATTAATGTTGGAGGATACCTAGTCATTTCCATATCAGAGATTCCATCTGTAAGAATTCATTTTCTTTATCTTGTTGTTTTGGGTGGGTGGACGCTGATAGTGCTGGGGATTGAACCCAGGACCTTGTGCACATTACACATGGGCTTCACCCCGTTCTACTTTCTGCTTTACCATGTCTTTGTAATCTCATCTGATACCTTGGTCCATCTTTTTCTTATAGGGATGCTGTTCAGATATTTCATCAATGGTAAGAGAGGCTCAACAGCAAGTGATCCAAATCATACAACAAGCTGCTAAGTATGTGGGGCAGTTAGTGGTCCTGCAAGGAAGCAAGCTGTATTTCCTGGAGAACAGTAAGAAGACTGCCAGCACCCAGGTAACGAAGCCCCGTTAGTTTTGAACAGCTTCATCTAAGGGAACATGGGAGACTTCTGGTAATAGTATCGCACAACATTACAGATTTAATATTTTTCAAAGTCACTTTTACTAATTTGGCCAAAGATTTAAGAGTTGTTTCAATTTATAACGGGGTGATCTTACAAACCTTTAAAATCCTCTTGGAGTCAGGTGTGGTGGCACACGCTTGTAATTCCAACACTTGGGAGGCTGAGGCATGAGGATCCTGAGTTCGAGGCCAGCCTGGTCTACGTAGCAAAACCCTGTCTCAAAAAAGCCAAAAACCAAAAATAATAAGAAAAATCTTGTGGATCTTTGGCTCAATGGTAGCTATTTACTGTGGAAGGTTTTCTCATTCAGTCAACAGATAAAAACTGTAATTCTAGAAAATTTTTATTTGCTTGCTTTATTTATGCTAATGAAGCACAATATCATATTAGGATGTTACTCTGTTCTAGCAAAATAGTGTCCTGTCTGGATGGTAAACCTCCTTTCCAGCATGCTAGATGTGGAATACTAAATTATAGTCTGGCTAAATAATTTTATTTCCTAATGGGTTGTTCTTATTCTAGCATTATTTGTTGTTGTTGTTGTTAGGTGCTGTCGAGTTGTATCCGATGTATAGCAACCCTCATAGGGTTTTCAGTGGCTGATTGTTTTAGGATTGTGTTGAGGGTGGATTGCCACATCCTTCTCCCGTTTTGCAGTGCTGGGCATCAAACCTAGGACCTCAGAGACTGCAGGGCAATGCTCTACCAACTGAGCTAAATCCCAGCCCATTCCTAGCATTAGTTGAAATTAATAAGCCTAAAATGTGTTAAGGTCCCTATAAAGAAGCAAAAAATGCAACTTAATTACCTTATGGTTTTAAAATATATGTGAAACCTGAATTTACCAATTAATGTTTGAAATTTTCCTAGGAAGAATTCATCATAGCTGCTATTCATGATGGTATAGGCTCCGGAATGAAGATTCTATTAGATTCTGGTCTGGAAAAAGCAAAAGAACTTCAACATGACCTCTTGAGACAGCAAGCACAAAATGAGGTAAGATCAATAAAAGAATGTTCTATATGTACTTTGTTATTCATGGTGGGATTTTAGTTTATCATATTATAAGTTAAAAACTACAGCAGAAAAATTGGTTATCCAAAGAAATACAAAATAGGCTCAAATATAAAGCATTGGAGTTACCATTATAAAGTTGGATTCAGGGGGAATAAAGAACGTGGATGATTCTTCTCCTCCTCCACTTCCTCTTCCTCTGGCTCCTCCTCCTCTTCCTCTTCCTCTTCTTCCCAATTAGAGTAAGTTTGAGTTAGACCTAGGAAAGAACTCAGTGGGGAAAATAGTTAAATACTGAACAGAATCCCCTGGCAGAAATTAGGCTGCACATTAGGGGGCAGCATTGAGCAGCACAACAGCCAAGGTTTTTGATTTAGCCTGGGACTCCCACCTTGGATGTTGAGTCTTAGGAGGTAGGAACCAGGAACTGTTTGCTTATTTGTAAAATGGGGACAATATATGCGGCATAAAGCTGCAATTGAGAATCAGGTAATAAAATGTTATAAAGTTCTTAGAGCATCTAATGTTTGCTTGATAATGTTAGCTACCCTGCTTCCTTCCAAGGGAAGTTTTAGAAGTTCATACCTATAAATATTTGTATAAAAGATAAATCCTATGGTTATAACAGACATCAGAGGGCATCCATATTTGATATAGGAATCAGTGTGCAAATTATTTTGCGAGAAATTCCTTTTATATGCGTTAGGTATCCTCAAGCTATATACTTGCAATCCCAGCCATAGAACTTGAATCTTCTGGTTGCTAGACCAGAGCTTTTCCCATGTGGTCTCATACAGTTCTAGGAGTTCTGTATTTGTAAATAATTATTTTTATGATAAAATATTTCAACACTATAGGTTTCTAAGGAGATGCAAACGAATGCCTTGGGATTGATCAGATCACTTGAAAATATCTTTGCTGAGTGGAAACATGTAAGAGAATTTCTAAAATTTTTTTGTTTAATTTTGTTTAGTGTATATTTTATCATTTCACTTGGTTCAATTGTAGATATTTTTATTTCATTTTTTATCCTTAGCGAGAGTCAACACCTTTGTACATGTTTAATTGAAGCATATATGATAGTTCTCAAGCTACTTCCTTTGAAATACCATAACTTAGTAGTTTCAGTAATAGATATACGATTACAAAGAAATTTATTAGTATTATTATGTCACGTCTGTTTCTTACAAGTACTAGTTTAGTAATTGTCAGCTTTTGCTTGGGTAGTCACTATAGGCTAAAAAATTGTGTTTTATAGTCAGATGCCATGATCATGGTACATGCCTATGATCCCAGCTACTTGGGAAGCTGAGGCCACCCTGTATACAGTGGAACGAAACACTCCCAGATTCTGTGCCAGGCACACGATCTTATTTATGTTTAAGCCCATTGTTGCAGACTTTGTGTCAGTCCATCTGGTGGAGAGTTTTCCTTTTTTTATTGACCTGCCATTCTCCCAAATATGATGTCTTTCTCTAGTGATTGGTCTCTCCTGACTACATATCCAAAATATGTAAGACCCAGTCTAGCCATCCTTGCTTCTAAGGAGCACTCTGGTTGTACTTCTTCTAGGACAGATCTGTTGGGATTTTTGGCAGTCCATGGTATATTCAGTAATCATCTCCAGCACCATAATGCAAAAGTCTCAATTCTTCTGTCTCCTTCATTCAATTTCCAGCTTTTACAACCATATGATGTGAGAGAAAACACCATGGTATGAGTCAGGTACACCTTTGTCTTCAGTGTGACATCTTTACTTTTCAATACTCTAAAGAGGTCTTTTGCCACAGCTTTTCCCAAAGCAATGTGTCTTGATTTCTTGCCTACTGCTTCCACAGGTGTTGATTGTAGAGCCAAGCAAAGCAAAATCATGGACAACCTCTATCTTCTCTCCATTTACTGTGCAGTTGCATACTGACCCAGTTGTAAGGATTTTTGTTTTTTGATGTTTAGTCAAAATCCATACTGAGGGCTATGTTCTTTGGTCTTCATCAGAAAATGTTTTAAATCCTCTTCACTTTCAGCAAGCAGAGTTGTGTCATCTGCATACTGTAGGTTGTTAATGAGTCTTCCTCCAATCCTGATGCCACATCATGCTTGATGTTCTTCCTCATAAAGTGCAATGTAGGGAACCCTTATCTCAAAAATAAAAATAAAAAAAAGGGAGGTAGGGGTATGGTTCAGTGGTAGAGTGCTTACCTAGCATGTGTGAGGCCTTGAGTTCAGCCCCCAGTACGCCACACCAAAAATAAATAAATTTGTTTTTAATAATCAGTGTGCTCAAAGTTTTTAAAATATAGGTGAATTGAACAAATTAATTTATTCCCATGTCACAAGTAAATAGAAATATAGATTAAGTATATAATCAGTGTATTAAAAGGGAGAGTAATTTCTATATCTCGAACATAAGTAATTTATTAATTTACTAGGGTTGGTGGCAGTAAATACTAGGGGGTTGAACACAGGGTCTCACACATGCTAGGTGAGTGCTCTACCACTAAGCTGCATCCCCAGTTCCCTTTTTCTTTTCTTTTCTTTTCTTTTTTTTTTTTTTTTTTTTTTTTTTTTTTTTTTTTTTTTTTTTTTTTTTTTCTTTTTTTAATTTTGAGACAGGATCTTGCTAAGTTACACAGGCTGCTCTGGCCTTGAACTTGTGATTCTCCTGCCTCAGCCTCTCAAGTTGTTGGGATAACAGGCATATACCATAGTGCCCAGCTGAAAATTTTTTATTTAAATAAAATGAAAGATTCTATGGGAAGTTGAATTCTTAAAAATGAAATAAGTTTATCTTTTACAGTGTTGGACAACAAATGGGACTGTTCCTTTATTCCATTTTTATGTATTGGGATGGTAGGACTTGGACTTGAAATTAATTGAAAATTCTTATTTCTTCTGAAATAGTAATTGTTAATATTGTATTTTGTATTATTACATTGTATTGCCTATAGAAATGGAGTAAAGCACTAGTGAAGAAATTGTTGCTGTCGTTAGGTGCTGTTGAGTCTGGGTCCAACTCATAGTGACCCTACTTACGACAGCCGAAACACTATTGTCAGTGCTTCTCTGCTATTCATAGGGTTTTCAATGACTGATTGTTTGTTGGGAGTGGGTTGCCAGGTCCTTCTCCCAAGCCTACAGCACCTGGTGTTCCCAGGTGGTCTCCCATCCGAGGACTAACCAGGCCTGACCCTGCTTAGCTTCTGAGATCTGATGTGCTCGGATGCCACAGTGGTACAGCTGCAGGCTAGTGAGGAAATTAAACTCTTGAAGATAAGACTCTGGCAATTAAAATCATATTGACTAAGTTTACTGCCACGCAGCATGTTACATTTTTTTTTTCTTAGTGTTAACTTTATTTACACAGAAAAGCTTCGGAACTCAGTTACAAGAAGAAGATTCTGGATCCCAAGATTTCAAGAAGATGGTTAATCTTGCCCCAGAATTCTTGAAGTTAAAAGAATGCTTAGAGAAGACCATTCAAATTATTATTTCTGCACTGAGAGGTATATACTCTAAAGGGAATTTGTAATCAGAAATCTGTAATTCAAGGGCGCTCAGACATCTTTTTCTTAGCCTAAGTCATAACTAAAGGCTACCTAATGCTACTCCATTGATATTAGTTACCAGCATAGGAACTTGTATAATTGAATTCCTCCTAATGTGTATGGAAGCACTTCTGCCTATATTAGTAGAAAAACCAGGTGCTCATCCAGTAGATAATGTCTTGACACGGTCACTTTGACTTGAAAGATATCTAGAGTCACGTGCTAGTAATAAAAACCTGATAAAAACTGAAAAAATACCTTTTCTTCTCCCTCTTGCATAGGATGCCACAGAGACGTACATCTTCTCAAAAACTGTGTTGAAACCATTTGCACCGTAGCTAGCAGCCCTCCCAGTGACCTCGGGGAGCCCTCTCCTTCTGTCAAGAGCAGGGAGCTAGCCTCTCTAGCTAAGTCTCTCCTCTTGTGTTTCGAATCTGAAGAAAGAGCTGATTTCTTGAAACCCTGGGAATCCTGTAACCAACAGACCAGACAAGAGGAGCCATCGAAACCCCGCAGCAGAGGCGTACCAAAGCGCGTCTATGACCTGCATGGCGTGTCCCCCGCAGCCAGCTCAGAGGGATGTGTGCCCAGCAGGAGTCAGTGGGTGTAATGCCATTGCACGGGCACTTGGTAACCATCTGTGGAAAAAGGACACTTGGTAGACAATTTTCCTTACTCAGGAGAGAAAAGAAATCAGTGTAAATACCTCTAAGCAGTCCATGTCTATTGGTGCCCAACACTGGTGTGGACAAAATCAGCATTATCGAATCCTGCTTTCAGAATGCCTGAATACACACCCAGAAGCTTCTCAGCAGACAGTTTTAGACAAGTGCTTACCATGTTGGAACATGGAGCCATCAGAATGAAATGAGGGATTCAGGGCCAAGGGAATGGTTGTGTCTCAAGGTTTACAGCTGATCTGCTGTCTTTAGTTGATTCATCAGTCCATTTGCAGTTCTTTATTTTCTTATGACTGGAAACTTAAACAATCACTTTGTGCCTGTGCCTTCTCTTCCCTGCAAAGAGCTAGGGTGAGGTTGATGGGGAAATTGCCAGCACAAGTTTAAGGCAGAGTATTCCCGTTGTTAAAGCCGCACCTCTTTTCCAAAGCATTGACTGGTTGCCATTTTTAATAATAGACATGTTCAAGGTGCAGTTTCTTGTTTCTTTTCAAACAATGAGCAACCACCTTCATATAGTGTAGTTGCATTAATAATAAGGTCTGTGTCATAATAGTTCACTGTGTTATCTTAGTTCCATAATGGGACCTGTAGTAACATAATTTAAAACTAACTAAACATTTTCCAGAGTCACATTTGGGAGATCAGAGGCTGGTCCTTTATTCACAGTGCTTATTTTATTAAAGGCGTAATGAAAGAATTTATGTATGACTTGCTAGAGACTGAAGATCCTTATTGCATTTCACCACCTTTAAAAACCTTTATGATCAAGCAATAAAGATAATATTCTACTTGTAGGATCTTACATTAAGAAAATGGTTTGACACTTTTGACCTCAAGAATATGTATAATTTGAGAAACTGCTTAGTGCCTCTGCTTAGGTAGCATTGGAGAGTTCCTGGAGAAGATATTCTTTTAAATAATCGATCCTTTCATTTACCCTTTTTACTTGCAGATACCACCTGTACATTTGACATAACTAGTTGAAATTGACCATGAGTACTTTGAATAAATCCAATGATTTCTTTGTTAGGGGAAGACTGTAAATAATACTGGTCATGTTAAGTCATGAACCATGTGTTTTAGAATGGTGCAGTGTATAAAATGGGTTTTCATTTTGTCTTTTATTTTTGGCGTTTGAGCTTGTATTCTCTCTGAAGTTCTATATTTATTTTTATCCCTCCGCGCTCTGGCAGGGAGCACTCTTATCATCAAGTTCGATGGACGGTCTATGTACACAGAAGGATTTCTCCTGAGGCTGTACTTCCTGGAAGAACTTCCTCAGGCATCAGAATAGAAGCTTGCATCTTGATGTTCCGTATTTAATCTTAGGGGTTTGGGGTTTGTTTTCTTTCGTTTTGTTTTGTTTTAAAGGCCGGGTCTCACTATGTAGTCCAGGCTGGCCTGGAACTTGTGATCCTCCTGCCTCAGCCTCCTGAGTGCTGGGATTATAGGTATTCACCACTAGGCCCAGCTAGCTTCTGCTTTCTAAACTAATGACTCTATAGTTGGAAGCTTTTTTAGTGTCTTCATAAAATTTTATATATATATATTTATGCTAAATAACTTGTTATACTGTATTTGAATGAAGGGTGAAAGTGTAGTTGCTGTTAGAATCATGTGCACTGCAAAGAAATGTTATAAAGAGAATGTCTTTAATAAATCTTGTCAGCCCAGACTTGCCTCTTGGTCTTAGATTTTTTGTTATTATTATTATTTTTTTTTTAATTTATTTCTACTCCTGACTCAAAACTGCTATAGTAGCTCTGCCTTATAATAGCTATCCTAGTATTGCAAATCAAATCATTAAGAAGCACTACATATTAAAATTATTATGATAGCTACTCAGTTTTCTCTACTCCTTCATCTTTGTCTCTTTTTCTTTGGGTGCTGGAAATTGAATCCATCACTGAGCTCCAATGCTAGCCCCAGCCTCCTACTTAGCTTTTTCTTTAACACTGCTCTGCCTCTCTTTAGTTTTGGCTGGCTATGTCTAGGATGGAGAAAGACCTGGCAGCCCACTCCCAAAACAGCCATTGAAAACCATAGGAACGACAGAGAAACACTGTTTAAAAAAGTGCGGGAGAATGACCCCCCCCTCCCCCCCGTTGGAAGGCATTCAAGAAACAATTGGGAAGAGCTGCCTCCTCACAGTAGAATCGACCTTAATGACAGGAATGGAGTAAAGCCCCAGGAACCTCCTTTTGCTTATGTGGCATAACTCAAAAGGGAGAAGAAATACAGTGGCTGCAACAATAGGCTCAAACATAAAAAGATCATGTGCAGGGCACAATGTCGGGGAGTGTTTCGTCTGTTGTGCACCGGGTCGCTGTGAGTCAGACCCACCACCACCACCATGAGAACGGTGTAGCTCTCTGCCATGGCTCTGGCCAGGTGACTTCCTTTGGCTAAGAGGACAGCTAAGCAGAAGTGAAGCAGTCTTGAAGACTGGCCTTGCCGACTCTTGTGTCGCAATCATTGCCGTGAGACGAGCGCATGCAGGCTGGTCCTTGGGAAGGACGTTGGGCACGTTCGCAGTCCCTCCCCTAACCTCCTGAGCCTAGGCCACATCGGCTGACCAGCATCGTGCGCTTTAAAGAACGCTGCTACTACAGGACACAGATCATTGTGGCCTTGGTCAATGGACACTCCTTCTGCAACTGGGAGACCTTGGTGTTCACTATTTGTGGTTATTACCATGATGTTGACAGGAAGAGCTTCGTATGCGTCTTTTGGTGTAGGTATCTACTGTATCCAAATCATTTAACAACTCAAACCTTACTAAGAGCCAATTTCCTTTGGTAATTTTATTATGAAATACACCTCTACAGAGTAAAAGGAGCATCTACGTACCTATATTTCCATTCATCCCCGGGAGAGATTATTTATGGTAATTGCAAATGATCATTCCTAAGTCAAATGTTCTCTACAGCCATACTTCCTTGGTGTCTGATCTCATCTGATCTCAGATGCTAAGCAGAGTTGGGACAGGTTAGTTGATGGATGAGAGACCACCCAGGAATACCAGATGCTGTAGGTTTGGGAGAAGGACCCAGCAGCCCACTCCGAAAACAACCAGCCATCGAAAACCCTATGAGTAATAGAGAAGCACTGACATGGTGCCAGGCAAGGCACAGCGTTGGGGAGTGTTTTGTTCTGTTGTACACAGGGTCGCCATGAATCGGACCTGACTCCACATCATGTAACAGGTTCAAAGTGGTTGGAAGCCGGCCCTTTGTGTGCAGCTGTTTTCTTTGATGCAAAGTTGGGGCTTGGGAGGCCAGGGGGCAGTGGAGCCTGGGGGATCTAAACTGTATTTCTCTTTGCCTCTAAGCCCCAACCACTCAGAACTTGCCCTTTCCTGCTTGGTGCCCTTGCTACGGACATCCATCACCAGCGGGCTTCGTCCGGACGACCATGGCGACATCCATCAGCCAGGTGAACTGGGGCTTTCTTAACGTATGGCTCTTATACATCAACACAGTGAGCCTGGCCCGGTAATCTATTAGCCTAATATACCATCAGCGCGAGGCAGATTGATAGAAAAAGCTGGTCGATCTGTGAGTTGTGGGTGTCTGTGCGTTCAGGTCAAGAGAGCAATGCAGATTTCAGGTTGGACTGATGTAGCTGTGGATAGTGGTGTATGATGTAAAGTTTCCCTCTGATTTAGAAAGTAATTTAATGTGGGGGACAGCCCAGGTGCAGGCTGAGAGAGGTCAGTGTGGCAGATGTCCGTAGCTCCTGGAAGATATACTTCAAGAATAAATGACTGTTCTTGATACTTTTACTTCATTTGGGGATATGTCATTGGGGGCCCCAGAAAACTGGCCTAGGAGGAAAGTTTTGCCCATAAAGCACAACGGGCTCATCCTGCCGCCTGCCAGGTAAATAAACGTGAGGAGAGGGTGGCCTCTGGAGGGCCCTGGGGGCATCTGTTCCAGTTGGTCAGAGCTGCCTTCTCGGTCTCTTGCTCTTGACCTAAGGTTTTTATAACAAAGCAGCAGGTGCAATGCACAAATTGTTCCTGGTTTCTGCAAGACATAGGCGTGCACAAGAACCGTAGTGTGTGGGCAGAGGGACAAGGGATTTGGGACGTGGGAAGGCCAGACCCAGAGAGCTGGTTCAGTGAGGACCCAAATCGGGGGCCCCCTGGTTACCTTGGCTGCTTAGGAGAGAAGAGGCTCTGCTGTGCCGCAGGCCTGTCCCCCGCCTCTGACTCGGCTGAGGAAGCGTTTCCAGCGACTCTCGAGTGGTGCACAATATCATTAATCACAGCAGACCCCCTTCTGCAGGCTCAGGTACCTGTGGGCAGCAACAGTCTGAAAATATTAATATTTGTCTTGATTCTTTCAACCAAGGCAGACCGTGTTCACATAACTTCTGTTGCAGTGTGTTGTTGTTGTTGTTAGGTGCCATCGAGCTGGGTCTGACTCATAGCAACCCTCATAGGGTTTTCAATGGCTGGCTGTTTCTGGACTGCTTTGGGAGTGGATTGCCAGGTCCTTCTGCTTTTGCAGTTCTGGGGATCAAACTTGGGCCTCCATACCCGTACAGCCCATATTCACTGTAGCATGATTTGTGGTAGTCAAGGTATGGAACCAAGCCGGCTGCTCACCAGCGGGCCCACAGATGGGGAAAGTTGATAGACCATGGGCCCTGCTCAGCCTTGCAAGTGAAGGAAGTCCTGGCATTGCGGCAACGTGGGTGGAACAGGGGGACATGTTAAGTGAGATAGGTCAGGCACAGAAGGCCAGATGCTGTGTGTTCCCAACTAAATGCAGAAGCTAAAAAAGAGCTGATCTTGAAGAAATAGAATAGCAGCCACTAGAGGCTAAGAAGAGTGGGGGGAACTGGGGATGGGGAAATTGCATAATGGGGATCACAATGCAGTTAGACAGCAGGAATGAATTCTAGTGCTCTGTAGAACAATCGGGTAAATATAGTGTACAGCGGTTTATTACATATTTAAAAATAACTGGAAGAAAGGGGTTTGAAGTTTCCCAGCACAAAGAAATGAGAAATGTGTGATGAGATGGAAATGCTAATTATTATAATTTGATCATTATATGCTGTGTGTATGTATTGAATTATCACACTGTACTCCAGAAATACAGAGGGTGCAAAAAAAGTGTACACACTTGCTGTATTAAAATTATAATAATGTATTTTTGTTATTGTTAGGTCCATCGAGTCAGATCTGACTCATAGTGTTCCTATGTACAACAGAAGGAAACACTCCCTGGCACTGTGCCATGCATGTGATCTTTTTTATGTTTAAGCCCATTGTTGTAGCCACTGTGTCAATCTATCTAGTTGAGGGTCTTCCTTTTCTTTGTTGACCCACTACTCTCTCAAACATCATGTCCTTCTCCAGGGACTGCTCTCTTCTGACAACATTTCCGAAATAGATCAGATGCAGTCAGCCATCCTTGCTTCCAAGGAGCACTGGGGTTGCACTTCTAGGACGGATCTGTTGGTTCTTTTGGCAGTCCATGGTATATTTGATATTCGTCTCCAGCACCATCATTCATAATTTTATCTTCCCAGCCCTCTTTGGGGGGACAAGCCCTTTGCGAACCCTTCCCCCACCTTAGTGCCCAGCTTCTGTGTCATAGGGGAAGGAGGCCAGCTGGCAGGTCACTAGCTTTGCGTCTTCTTCTGCCCCCGACGCTGCAGTGCACTGTGGGCTGTGCACACGGGGTGGGGGCTTTCTCTTGGTTCCCTGCGGCAGTGCCTGCCCCTGTCTGCACTGTGGTGCCACGGACCTGAGCCAGCTCTGTGGGACTCACTTGCCCTCCCTGGGCTCCATGCAGGCCAAGGTCAGGTGGCTGGGAAGCCCCACCCCCAGGCATTGCAAAGTGCACTTTGGGGGCTGTGGCTTTCCGTGGGCTCGGCGCCACCACATCTCTGAGGAGTGTGGAGGACGCGGTGGCGAGGTGGCTCAGGGACTTCGAGCTGGCTCACAGATTATGCTCAGGGCCCAGGAAAGGCCCAGCAGCACAGGGAGGCAGAGGCTCAGCTGAGCTGGGGTGCGGGGGTTGGGGGGGCTGCCAAGACCTGCAGAGTGGCTGGGCTTCAGGGTCTTTATCCAGATAAAATACGGCTTGCTGACAGGTTCTCGAACACGCCTCACTTCGCGCATAAACCAGCGCTGACACGTTAATTCCTCTCTGTAAGGTCTGCAGTCACCTGGCGGGGTGGGGGTTATAGGGTGGCCCTTCAGCCTCTAGCAAGTCAGAAAGCCTGAAATTCTTCCTGCACATACTGAAGGCCCTCAGTTTCCAGGGTCTAGGAGAGGCAGAAAGGTGACGTGGAGCACAGAGCCAACCAAAGCAGTCCACCAAGGTATATTGTAGTTAGGTGCAGTGGAGTCAGGTCCAACTCACAGCAACTCTATGTACAACAGAATGAAACACTCCCCGATGCTATGCCACGCCCGGCACCATGTCGGTGCTTCTCTGCTGTTCCTAGGGTTTTCCATGGCTGTTTCGGGATTGTTTCTGCAGTGGATTGCCAGGTCCTTCACCCATTTTTTCGGTGCTGGAGATCTTAGCCAGGGCCTTGGAGAGTGCAGAGCAGTGCTATGAGGGTAGCCAGCAAGAACTAGAATAAAGGTGGCCTTAAGATTCCCCGTGTAGGAAGGGGTCCACACAGGAGAGGGAAGGAAGCGTCACACACACGCACGTGGCTCCCTCAGATGCCCAAAAGGGCCTGATGCCAGCTCTGCTTGCGGGCAATGGTAGGAACTATGAAAGGCCCCCTACCCGCTGAGCTAAACCCCAGCCCCCAAGATATGTATATACAAATCACTCACAGCATAGGGTGGGCTGATTAAAGAGGTGATCATGTGTGGCTCAGTGATAGAGGACTTGGTTAGCATTGGTGAGGCTCTAGGTTTGATTCCCAGCACCTCCCCCTGCAAAAAAAAAAAAAAAAAAGATAGTCATACTTATGTACTGCCCGACACTGGTCATTCATCTTTTAAATTAAGACAATTTTTTTTTGTGGTACTCCAAGGCTGGATCGTGGGCCTCACACATACTTTGCAAGCACTCTACCGCTGAGCTGCACACCCGGAACATTTTTTACTTGTTCTTTTTTGAGTCAGGGTCTCACTAAGTTGCATAGGCTGCTTCTGGCCTTGAACTTGAGATCCTCCTGCCTCTGCCTCCCAAGTGGCTGGGATTACACGTGTGCAACACTGTGCCCAGATAGTCATTAATCTTTACAAGAGCTCCATTAATATCATCATTTTGTACAATAAGAAGTTAAGTGACCTAGCTAAGGTCACACAGCTAACAAGCACAGTTGGAATTGGAGCCCAGAGCATGCTAGTGCTGTTTCCCTTGTCCCGGGTGTTGGGAAATATACCGTCAGCTCTTCCCTCTTCATCGGCCGCAGGTCTGAGTGTGTTGCTTGGCCCCTCCTCATTCCCCCCCAGAGGGGCTGGGAGTTTTGCAACCTATTGGCAAGAAGAATTATTGTTGTTTCTGACACAGGCTCTGCTTTGTAGCACAGGCTGGCCTTGAGTTCACCTTGTAGCCCAGGCTGGCCTCTAACTCACATCAATCCTCCTGCCTCAGCCTCCCAAGTGCTGGGATTGTAGGTATGCACCACTACACCTGGCTTAAGAGGAATTTCTTTTTCTTTATTTGCTTTAGGTCATTGCAAGGATGTTCTGATGTTTGTAGAAATTACTTCCATGCAGGTCGAAAGCCTTGATCAGATGACTCTTGCGAGTGCATTGCTACTCAGGCATTGAAGAGTTGCTGAAGTCTCGTAGACTTTATAGCCATCAGAAAACAGTGCTGGGAAATACATGCAAGATGTCACATTTAATTAAACTTCGTGTTGACATTTCCAAGAGACACTGTCAGTGAGTGAAGCTACCGCGTATCTAGGGACATTTAAATAAATCTGGACCTTGTTGCTCATGTGACCAGTCAACTGAGATAGTCATAAGGGCATAAACTTTCCCAAAGGTTTGTGCCTTATTTTACACGGGCTCAGAATCTTCCAATTTAGCCTCATCGCCTCTGAAGTCGACATGCAACTATCAGAAAGTTCACCGGGGCCCTAGGACAGCGTCAGTTCACGCTTCTGTAGGCTATGTGACGTGGATTTAATTTGTGTTTTGTACAGAGTCACAGAAGGGTGCAGACCGTGTGCAATGACGGCTGATGAGGTTGACTCAGCAGTCGGGAGGCTGCCTTCTCGGTGCCTGGATTCTTCCCTTTCCTCTTGACAAGAAGCTGAGGTATTGAGGGAGACATTTTTTAACCTCGCAGCCCCAGACACAATCCTGATGGTAATTGTTGGAACGCGCACACATAGTGACGTAATAGATGTTCTGCTCACGAGGTATTTGCTAAATCCTCGCTGCAGGAGTGGGCCTCCTTTAGAGAGCCCAGTGATTTATGCAAAGAGACGAGGTTCTGCACGGCCTCGAGCACTAATCCCGGAGCATTAAGAAGGCATTGGAGGAGAGGTCTGGAGAGGTCCTCTTGGCAGGGGTATTTGGCCAGGCAGAGAAGCCCTTTACTGAAAGGAGCTCACGGAGGGGTGCAGAGCTCTGACGGGGGTTTCCCTTTGCTTTCACATCTACAAAGCCGACTTCAGAATACATTTGTGTGGAGTGAAGGCAGGGCCCTGGCTTGGGAGGCACAGTTTAGAGGCACCACGTGCTGCTCTTGGCGAGCGCTCTCTTCCTTCTTCCCTGTGAAAGGTCCTCTGTCCCTAGACGCACCTCCCTGCTCCTGAAGGGCTTCTTCCAAAGTCCTCACCTCTGGCTTCCCGAGTTCAAAATCATAGCCTGTGGCAGCTGGATGCTGGCTCAGAGACAGAGGTGGGACCACTGGGGTCCGAAAGGTCCCCCTGCTCCCAAGGAGCTCTCTAAGTGCCCTCCACTAGGGCCAAGATTTCCTCCATTGGTCATGACTTTGGGGCCAAAGTTTGGGTCCCTAGGGGAGGTGGAGGCCAGGGGGAACTGCAAAGTGAGTGACTTGCCGGTCCAGGCTGAGGTTTTATTTTTATTTCGTTTAATTTAGTCTTTTGAGGACCAATGGTCTTTCTTTTTCCTTCTTTCTTTCTTTCTTTTTTTTTTTTTTTTTTTTTTTTTTTTTGTGGTACTGGAGGTTGAACCCAGGGCCCGGTGCCTGCATGCTCTGCAAGTGCTGGACCACTGAGCTCCACCCCCAGCCCATTGTTTTACTTTTTTGAGACAGGGTCTCATTAAATTAACACAGACTGCCTCTGGTCTTGAACTTGCGATCCTCTTGCCTCCGCCTCCCGAGCCTCTGGGATGACAGGTGTGCACCACTGCGCCCAGCTCAGGACCAACGATCTTTCTAACGTGGAGTTTTGCCCAAAAGTTAAGGGTGTGTAAGTAGATGCCAAGGTCTGGAGCAAGGTCAAAGCCTTCCTCCTCCCCCTTGCTCCCTTCCCAGAATCTCTTGCTTCTTAAGGCAGTCCCTGTCCCCTACCCCGGCACCCAGGGCAGGGCCTGCTGCTCCCAAAAGTTCTTGAAGCTCTGGCAGGTGTCGTCCTGTCTCATGGGATCTGGAGCTGGCTGGCTGCTGGCAGAAACCAAGGAGCAGCTGGTGGAGGAGGCCCCGGGCAGTTCCGCTGGTGTCCAGAGCCACAGCGCTGAGATCTGGACAGGCAGAGACTTGGGGCTGAGTAAGAAGCTGCGGTGCAAGGAGGGGAAAATTGTCCTCTCCGCTTGCTGGCATTTGCAAGGGAACCAGGGGCTTCAGCTTTCCGCAGACAGAGAATCCCCTTGGGGACACCAGTTGTGGGGTTCCCTGAGGTCTCCTCTTACCCCCATTCTGCTTGCCACACCAATATGACTCTGGCTGGGGCAAAGGACAGAGCAGGTGAGGACAACTTTAATGTAAAGTTGACATAAATCCCAGCACTCAGGAGGCTGAGCAGGAGGATCATGAGTTCAAGGCCAGACTGGGCTACATAGTGAGTTCCAGGGCAGCCCGGGGTACATAGTGAGATCTTGTCTCAAAAAAAACTAAATAAAATAAAATAAAATAAAATATGAGAGTTGGTGACCTGAGCCTTGCTTCCAGCTCTGTATTTTTCTGTGTGATCTTAGGCGACACCATGACCTCCTGATTACTAGAAACCCCACACTAGGAAAGTCTTTGCCAGGATCGCCTGAGACGAAGTTGCAAAAATGCTTTGGGCCACTTTTTGAGATCTTCGTTGCGGTGCTTTGCATGCAGGGGTGTGGGCGAGGATCACCTGGAAAGAACCTACATTCACATTCTGATTCACTGGTCTGGGGCAGGGCCTGAGTCTGTTTTTCTAACAACGCTGCTGGTCTGTGGATCAGAGGTGAGAAGCTAGGTTAATATCCAAGTTTCACCAGAGGCTAGGCACAAGGCAAGTGCTTCAGAGGGGGCAGCTGTTATTAGCAGTAATGTTCAGAATAGCTTTATTCTTATTTTGGTCTAGGGAATTGCATTCAGATTAACTTCCTACCTCCACTACTAATATTGTTGTTGTTGTTAGGTGCCATTGAGTCATGTCCCACTCATAGCGACTCTTACAGCGTTTTCGATGGCTGATTGTTTCTTGGGATTGCCTCTGGAATGGATTGCCACATCCTTCTCCCATTTTTGCAGTGTTGGGAATTGAACCTGGGACCTCAGAGACTTAGAGCAACGCTCTACCAACTGAGCTAAGCCCCAGCCCTTGTTGTTGTTGTTGTTGTTGTTGTTGTTGTTAGGTGCCGTCAAGTCGGTATCCGACTCATAGCGACCCTCATAGGGTTTTCAATGGCTGACTGTTTCAGGATTGCCTTGGAAGTGGATTGCCAGGTCCTTCTCCCATTTTTTGTGGTGCTGGGAATTGAACTCGGGACCTCAGAGACTGCAGCGCAGCACTCTACCAACTGAGCTAAATCCCAGCCCTTATTGTTGTTGTTGTTGTTGTTGTTGTTGTTGTTGTTAGGTGCCATCAAATCAGTCCAACTCATAGCGACCTTATGTACAACAGAACGAAACACTCCCCGACACTGCCATGCCCGGCACTATGTCAGCGATTCTCTGCTATTCATAGGGTTGTTGATGGCTGATTGCTTCAACAGCCCAGGTCCTTCTCCCTAGCCTGCAGCACTGGTATTTCCATGCCATCTCCTATCCAAGGACTAACCAGGCCCGACCCTGCTTGGCATCGAGATAAGATGGATCAGACACCAGGGTGGTGTGGCTGTAGACACCGCTAATCTAGATGGTGGAATATTTTGCAGCCCTGGTGACAATTTATAGTCTGAGCTCTTTGTCCTGAAGAGCTCCCTCTGGACAGTCCTCAGAGAGTGGGAACTTCATGTCCATATTTCCAGAAGGGTTATTTCTGTATCCTCTTTATTCCTGCTCTTTGAATGGGTTAAGATGATTCATATCTATTTTTCTCTATGGCCCCAGTGCTTGGTTCAAAGTCTATTGTGTATCCAGAGGTGGCAAAACTATTCCCACATTGCCATAGCCTCGCCCCCTCTTCTCAGGGGCATGTGGCTTCTTCCAGTCTGACATAGAATAATAAATATGTGCAGAATCCAGGAACCTGAAGTGACTCAGAGGAGTCTGTAGCTGTTTTCCTCATTCACCTTTAATGATTCTTTTCCAAAGAAAATGTCATATTTATAAACCAAACCTCAAAGCTGTAAGAATTTGTCATGGGTAAAAGGGGAAAGAAACTATTGTCCTTTGGCTACTTCAGACACACATTGATCCTATTTTATCTGATTTAATCCTAACAGTACGTCTGTAGCCTAAGTTTGTGACCATCCCCATTTTCCAGATAAAGAAACTGAGGTAGCTTTCCCAACAATTGTTGGTGCCTGTCAGTCAAGAAGATGATTGTCTCCCTCCCTCCCTCCCTCCCTTCCTTCCTTTCTTCCTTCCTTCCTTCCTTTCTTCCTTCCTTCTTTCCTTCCTTCCTTCCCTCTTTCCTTCCTTATTTCCGTGCTTAGATGGACCCAGGACCCTGTACGCATTAGGCAAGTGCTCTACCATGGAGCTACAGCCCTGGACCTAGAGACACCTTCTTTAACCGCAGGTTCTGCAGAGGTGGCCGAGCAGGTGAGGTGGATTCTGGTTCTTTCTGGATGACCAGGGCTTCCTTCTTTCCATTCCTATTTGCTCAAGGCTGATACCTCTGCCTTGCTCCTTAACTGCCCAGTGACTCATTGTTTTCCATCTGAATTCCTCTGGTAAGATTAACCTCAAAGGAAGCTCTGAGTTTTCTGTCACCTCGGACTGTGCGCCATTTAACAACTGCCATGTTTCCCCCGAAGGGGCTGCATTTCAGGGGTGGAGGAGGGAACCGCAATATGTAATTTATCTGCTAGTTTATAAAGCACTCTAAGGTCTTTGGGGATAGCCGTCGCTGTGTAAATAGTTTATTCATTATTCAGTAGCCTTGCCCTCTTAATGGTCCCCTCTAACAGGTCTGAATCAATTGAGAGGCACGAGGTTGCAAGAAATGCCACCAACCTCCTTTCCTAGTGAGACGGTCCCCCGCCCTTCCCCGCGAGCTTTCTGCCAGGTGGCAGGTTGGGCCCACGTGAGCAGCTGACCTGGGTGCTGAGGGAATCCCTGCCTAAAAGCTGAGCATCGCAAAAATGTTGTTCCCAGCAAGGGGACCTTCAACTCCTGGGTGAGGGTGGAGAGCAAAGGGCTAGCTAATGGGGGGATTTTTGCTTCACCCCTCGAGAGTTGCTGCAAACCTTGCTAAAATCAATCGCTCCTACTTCGTGACTTACTGACTGCAAATACATCTTTCTAAAAATTAGGCTTTGTGTTTGACGCTGAAAATATTAGAAAGTTCATTTGTAAAAATGTAAAAAAATAGAAAAATTAAGAAAATAAACATCACCAATCGTCCTTACGGCACAGAGTAACTGCTCTATGATTTTAATTTCTTTCCAGCCTTTTTAATATACAATATACACACATAAAAATGTTGGACATCATCCTACAACTTGCTTTTCTCGTTTAACACTTTATATTTCATGAACACTTTCCTGGGTCGTTTTTGAAAAATGATTTAAATGCCTTCAGGTGCAAGTACATGAGCAAGATTTTTTTTTTTTTTTTTGTCTGTAGTTTGGGCCTTGCAAAGTCTTGGAGCATCCAGAATATTAATTTTCATTGGTCATGTAAAAGGTGTAGGTGACCTGGCTGAAAATGAAGTGTCAGCAGAACTCTTAAAGTTGAATATATTTTAATATACCATTTAACAAACCATTTATCATAATAATGGGGTTCTTTGTCCCCTGTCACTAGAAGAGAATAAAAATCCTAGTTAATTCAGCTTTTTTCTACTTTTTCTTTTTT
>VMDO01008153.1:0-85966 GCA_007922755.1 Pedetes capensis | reverse complement strand
GACAAAGGAGCAAAGCAAGTAAACTGGAAAAAGGACAGCCTCTTCAAAAAATGGTGGTGGGAAACATGGTCATCCACATGCAGAAAAATGAAAGCGGACCCACATCTCTCAAAATACATGAGAGTTAACTTAAAATGGATAAAAGATCTCAACATAAAACCAGAAACTTTAAAACTTATAGAAGACATGGTAGGCAATACACTCCATCATATAGGCATAGGAAAGTATTTCCTTAATAGGATTCCAATTGCTCAAGAAATTGCAACAAGAATCAATAAATGGGATCACATGAAATTAAAAAGCTTCTGCACAGCAAAAGAAACAATTAACAGAGTCAAGGAAACTCCCACGGAATGGGAAAAAATCTTCACATTTTACACATCACATAAAGGTCTAATTACTAGAATTTATAAAGAACTCAAGAAAAACATCTCCCCAAAAAACAAATAACCCAATACACAAGTGGGCAAAGAACTGAGTAGAAAGTTCTCAAATGAAAATGTCCATAAAGCCATGAAACACATGAAAAAATGCTCAGTATCCTTAGCCATTAGGGAAATGCAAATTAAAACAACTCTGAGATTTCACCTTACACCAGTAAGAATGGCCAAGATCAATAAAACAAATAACAACAAATGCTGGCGAGGTTGTGGTGAAAAAGGAACACTATTACATTGTTGGTGGAGCTGTAAATTGGTCCAGCCACTGTAGACATCAATATGGGGATATCTTAAAATACTGAAAATAGATCTACCATATGACCCAGCTATAACACTACTGGGAATTTACCCAAAGGAAGATGGGTCATCATACCACCGAGACACCTGCATCTCCATGTTCAATGCAGCACTTTTCACAATAGCAAGGATATGGAATCAACCAAAGTGCCCTTCAACAGAAGAATGGATAAAAAAACCATGGTACATATACAGGATGGAATACTACTCAGCAATCAAGAAAAATGAAATAAGGTCATTCGCTGCAAAATGGATGGAATTAGAGAAAATTATTTTAAGTGAACCAACCCAAGCTCAGAAAGAGAAACACCACATGTTCTCACTCATATGTGGGAGTTGAATCAAAATTATAAGGAGGAAACATCCTATTCAAAGGTCGGATCAAAATAAAATGGAAAAAATATAAAGCTAAGAATGTTGTGAATATAAATGGTCTAGAAAATGCATGCAGTTGTTCTGACAAGATAATAACAGTTCGCTACAGGAAAAATTTCTATCTTAAATAGAACTGGGGCTCAAGTACATATAGAAAAATATTACCAAGTAAATGATAAAGAAGACTTAGATGGGGAGGGTTGGGGGCGAAGCATACAAGAGGGTAAGGGTGAACCTATATGAATAATGTACATCAAAATGCATACATGTAAATGCCACAATGAAAAGCATGTCAGAATGAATCACATTAAGGTGTACATTAAAAATGTCCAATAAAAAAAAGAAAAAAATCACAATGGCTTATGGAAAAAAAAAGAGGCTTGCAAACAAAAACCACATTATCATCGCAATTGATTCTGATAAGGCTTTTGGCAAAGTGCAACATCTTTTCATGATAAAAACCCTGGAGAAGATACGCATGACAGGAGTATACCTTAATATCATTGGCCATTTATGACAGACCTACAGTCAACATCATATTAAATGGAGAAAAATTGAAACCATTTCCCTAATATCAGAAACAAGACAACGATGTCCACCCTCTCCTAT
This sequence comes from Pedetes capensis, assembly GCA_007922755.1. Lineage (NCBI taxonomy): Eukaryota > Metazoa > Chordata > Mammalia > Rodentia > Pedetidae > Pedetes > Pedetes capensis. The sequence continues at coordinate 84,245 of VMDO01008153.1, read as the reverse complement.
CTTACTTAACACTGTGAATGAAGTTCTACCCAGGGCAATTAGACTAGAGAAAGAAATCAAAGGGATAAAGATAGGCAAAGAAGAGGTCAAATTAGCCTTATTTGAAGATGGCATGATACTTTACCTAAAGGACCCCAAAATCTCCTCTAAAAAATATTTAGACCTAATTAACTCCTTCAGCAAATTGGCAGGATACAAAGTTAACACTCAAATTATGGCTTTCCTTTATACCAACTGTGAGTAGGAAAAGAAGGAAACTAAAGCTGTAATCCCTTTCATGGTAGCCCACCAGAAACTTAAATACCTTGGAATCCATATAACCAAAGATTCTGCAGATCTCTACAAGGAAATTTTCAAAACATTAAAGAAAGAAATCACAGAGGACACTAAAAGGTGGAAGGACCTCCCCTGACCATGGATTGGGAGAATGAATATTGTCAAAATGGCTATCCTACCAAAAGCAATCTATAGATTTAATGCAATCCCCATTAACATTTCAATGACAAACTTTACAGAAATAGAAAAAATGATCCAAAAATTCATATGGAAACACAAAAGACCACATATGGCCAAAACACTCTTAAGCTGCAAAACTAGTGCAGATGGGATCACAATTCCTGACTTTAAAGTACACTACATTGCTCTAGTAGAAAAAGCAGCTTGGTACTATCCACAAAAAATAGGCCTGAAGACCAGGGTAACAGAGTATAGGACCAGGGATACACCAACACATCTGCAGCCACTTGATTTTTGACAAAGTAGCAAAGCAGGTAAATTGGAGAAAGAATAGCCTTTTCAATAAATGGTGCTGGGAAACTTGGATATCTGCTTGCAGAAAAATGAAAACAGACCTGCATTTCTCAATATCCATGAGGGTTAATTCAAAATCGATAAAATACCTCAACATAAAATCAGAAACTTTAACATTACTAGGAGAAAAGTTAGGCAATATGTTCCAACATATAGGCATAGGAAAGCATGTCCTTAATAAGACCCCAATTCCTCAAGAAACCACAAAAAGAATAGATTAATGGGATTGCATTGAATTAAAAAGCTTCTGTATAGCAAAGGGAATAATCAAGAGTCAAGGAAGTCCCCACTGAATGGGAGAAAATCTTTGCATCTTATACATCAGAGGACTAATTTCTAGAATTTATAAAGAACACAAGAAAGTAATTCCCAAGAAAACAAATAACCCACTACACAAGTGGGCAAAGGAACTGAACAGAGAGTTCTCAAATAGGAAGCTCAAAAAGTCATGAAACACATGAAAAAATGCTCTTCCCCTTTAATTTGTCATGTTTTATCATTTATTGTGTTCTTGCTTCTCCTAGGTCTGCTTATAATTATCTTGCTAAAAATATTTTAAATGTTTAATTTCAAAACAGGAGAAAGGAGACTGACCTGAGGTGGGTTGTTGTTGTTGGGTGCAGGCAGTCATATCCAACTCATGGAGACCTTATGTACACTAGAACAAAACACTACCATACACTGTGCCATGCACATATTTTTTATGTTTGAGTCCATTGTTGCAGCCACTAGATTTCTTCTCATTTTGAGTCATGCCACATCAGCAAAAGGAATTCCCAGGGGCTTTACTCTATTAATATCATTAAGTACAAATCTATTTTGAAGAGGCAACTCTTCCTCAGTTGTTTTCTTGAATGTCTTCCAGCCTGTGGGGCTCATTTGGGATGGGGTTTAGATCAGTTGGTAAAGTGCTTGCTCTGCATACTCTGAGGCCCTGGGTTTAATCCCCAGCACCACAAAAGTGGGAGAAGGACCTGGCAGCCCACTCCCAGAAAACAATTCTTAAACAATCAGCCATCAAAAACCAGAGAAGCACTGACACAGTGTCAGGCATGACACAGTGTCAGAGAGTGATTTGTTCTGTTGTACACATGGTTACTATGAGCTGGACCTGACTAAACAGCACCTAACAACCACAAAAACAATATTTAACAGTGTTTCTCTGCTATCCATATGGTTTTCAATGGCTAATCATTTGGGAATGGATTGCCGGGTCCTTCTCTCTAGCCTGTCCTTGTCTGGAAGCTCAGCTGAAATCCATCCACCAAGGGTGGCCCTGCTGGTACCTGAAATACCAGTGGCATAGCTTTCAGCATCCCAGCAATGTGCAAACCCCCACTAACATGACAAACTCACAGACATGTGGGGGTGAGGTGATCAGGAAGACAGAAAATATTGTAGGAATTTGCAGAATAAGTCTACCAAATTCTGTCCTTTGTATTGACAAAAGATTGACAAATTCTGTCCTTTGTATTGACAAAAGATTGACAAAAGAAACTACTTATGTGTTTTCCCTAACTAGATGAATTAGATTAGGTTTAAAAACCTAACTTTTAAAGCAAGTTTGAAAACTGGTGGAGTAGCAGCTATTACCATGTGATTGGAAGGATGTCCAGGCACCAGAAGGAATTATTAGTCCTACCTAGGTGTTATCTCACCTTCAGAACACACCCATAGATTAGCAGTGGTGGGACTGCTATCATGAGACTTGCTCAGATCTGATTCGAATCGTGGGTCTGTCATATCCTGACTGAGTGACCTGGGTGTGATTCTAAGCATCTAAGCATTCTAAGCATACTTCCTCACCATAAAATGAGATAATACAATGTCCAGACCACCACACTCTTGTAAGAGTTAGAGGAAATAGTTTACAGATCATGTTTAATGATTCTGAGCACACAATAGGCATGACTCCTTCCAGAGGGTGAATGTAGCAGCCAAAACAAAACTTTTATTAAGGATGGTGATCTTATGGGTTTCCCAGATACCTTTCTCACTGATATTGCCCAAAGTTAATTTCTGTGGAAACTACTTAAAAGGTTTAAGAGAGCAATTACTGGCCCAAGACCTTCTCCCCACATAACCTTTCCCCTTGATTCTCTTCCATCTATGCTTTCTCCTAAAATCTAGGCAGACATTTGTTAAAGTGCATAACAGTATACTGTTTGTTGCAGGAAAGTAAGTCATCTACTTCATCATGACCATTCAAGGGCACCATTAGCTCCTCACTGTGTAATGCTGGTTTTGTTGTTAGGTGCTGTCGAGTCAGGCCCAACTCATAGTGACCATATGGACAATAGAACAAAATGAGCACTATATCTAATAGTGCTTCTATGCTATCCATAGGGTTTTCAATGGCAGATCGGAGAGTAGGCTGCCATTTTTGCTGTGCTGGGGATCAAATCCAGGACCTCCAAGTACATGGAACAAGCACTCTACCAAATGAGCTAAACCCTAGCTGAGCAGATAATAGTCTAACTGAAGGAATATGAAGATCAATCTCTGTCCAACAGTAAAGACATATGGCTACAACACAGGTAAATTACACAGCCAAAGGTCACTCAGGCTGGGAGTTAGATCAGTTGGTAGAGCGCTGTGCTGCAGTCTCTGAGGTCCCGAGTTCAATTCCCAGCACCGCAAAAATGGGAGAAGGGCCTGGCAATCCACTCCCAAGGCAATCCCGAAGCAGTCAGCCATTGAAAACCCTATGAGGGTCACTATGAGTCAGATACCGACTCGACGGCACCTTACAACAACAAACAAAGGTCACTCAGATAACTTGGCAATGTCCCATTTGCTAGGGTAAAGACCCTTCAGACAGAGACTGGGAGCTTTCTTCTCTATTCGTATTGTTATTGTTAGGTGCCATCAAGTCGTGTCCAACTCACAAGGTTTTCAATGGTGGATTGTTTCAAGATTACCTTGGGAGTGGATTGCCACTTCTTTCTTCAATTTTTGCAGTGCTGGGGATAGAACCCAGGACCTCAGAGACTGTAGAGTGGTATTCTAGCCAAGCTAAATCCCAGCCTCCTCTCTATTCTTAGATATTTGGAAATGCAAACTGTTTCTTGCTGGGACCAGGGTCTACCATATTAAATCTTCATGCTCACTTTTGCCTTCCTCAACTCTTTTAAATTCTACCTTAGAAACTTCTCCTTGGCTTTTCCCATGGACTCCAGCACCTACCTCTGATTCAAGGGCTCCAAGAAGGGCCACCAATCTCCATCAGCATTTCCTGCCTTCCAGGTCCCTAGCCTCCACATCTCCTTTCTTACTTGCCTGTACCTAACAAATATATTAGGGGTCCTTTCTCCAGATAATAAATTAATTCACACTGCATTCCATTTTAATAAATCAAATATTATACATATAAATTCCAAGAAAGTGGGTATGTTGCCCTGTTTGGGTCAGTTTTGCTCACTGCTATACCTTGACCACCTAGAAGGATGCTTGGCATCTAGTAACTTGTTAATAAATATTTATGGAGCCAATGAACTCGTCTCACAAAAAAATCAATCCCATCTTTCCACAACTTTTCCAGAATCAGCAGCCATCCTCCAGCAAGAAAGTCTCCATCTTCTTGCCTTGGTAACTCAAGAACTTGAAAAGCCTTATTTATATTTTAGAGAGAAGCAGCCCTCAGAAGAGTTATTTTTAAATTCCTAGGACTTCACACACTTACATGCCTTATAAATACATCTTGTCAACTCTTTTCATTTAATCTTTTAAGGATTTTCCTTAGTTTCCAAACTTTTTTGGATAGAAAGAACACTTTGGGAAAGATACATACTCTTCTCTCCTTCTATGAACTCCCAGATGGTGACTTGTGATATGTCTGATGACCTGTTTGATGACCTGTTCCTTTAACTACCAGCAAGAAAACCAGATGCTAAGAATTTGAAGTTATTAATGGGCTATGAGTAATTATTGCTGTCATTCCACATCTGAGACTGTATCAGTAAGCTGGCTTTGGAGCCTGCTGAGCTTGACCTTGAACAAACCATCACAGGGCCCCAATTTTCAAGTATGACTGTGTTAAATGGTGGCAACAAGATCCAGCTCACAAGATAATTGATTTACATATAAAATATGTGTGTATAATTGCATCTATTTAAAATTGGAAAATAAAGGAGACTGATCCAGTGGTGGGAGGGATCTAGTGAGAAGAGGAGGGGGAGGACTTAAAGGAGGAAAAAGGGAAAGGTAAGTAACTTGGGAGGAAAAGAGAGAATAAACTCAAAATAAAGAAAGCAACTGTATGAGAAACTCACAACAAAATTTATTAGACTGTATGCAAATTAAATTTTTTAAAGATATGTATAAAGCAAATACAGTAGATCTGAATCCTAGAATTCTGTATTCATGGGTTCAACCAACAGTGAATTGAAAATATTTTTTAAAAAGTATCTATACTCAGCTCTCAAATGAAGAAGTTCATAAGGCCATGATGCCAATGAAAAAATGTTCAATATCCCTAGCTATTAGGGAAATGCAAATCAAAACAATTCTGAGATTCCACCTCCAGTAAGAGTGGCCAAGATCAACAAAACAAATAATAACAAATGCTGGCAAGATTGTGGAGAAAAAGGAACCCTCTTACACTATTGGTGGGGCTGTAAATTGGTTCAGCTACTTTGGAAATCAACATGGAAATACCTCAGAAAACTAAAAATGGAACTGCCATAGGAATCAGCTATACAACTACTGGGAATATACCCAAAAGGAGACAAATCATCACACCATGGAGACACATGCATCTCCATATTCAATGCAGCACTTTTCACGATAGCAAGGATATGGAACCAACCAAGCTGCTCCTCAACAGAAGAATGGATAAAAAGTTATCATACATATATACAATGGAATACTACTCAGCAATTAAAAAATGAAATATCATTTGCAGCAAACTGGATGGAACTGAAGAACATCATCTCAAGTGAATGAACACAAGCTCAAAAAGAAAAATACCACATTTGCTCACTCATATGTGGGAGTTGAATCATACCTAAAGGGATAAAAATTCTATGCATAAGCTGATATATAAAAATGCACAATTAAACTTAGTGAAAAGGGGACAACATAAATAGTAGAAAGAAGGAGGGCAAGAGCTAACAGACGGAAGCAAAGATTGGGGAAAGCCAGATGGGGAGGAGGGTCAATGTGGAGGGATGAATGAGGAGAGGATGATCTCAGTGTAAACAGCACAACTTCATGAGTACCTTGGAAAAATCAGGGAATGTAACCCAAATATGCATTTGAGTTTTACTACATATTAACCAAAAGACTCCATAAATTTTGTGGGTTGATGAAAGTGTTGCCAGAAGTAATGCAAAGCATGCATAATGGAAAAAACAATGCTGTATTACTCTGTACCCCATCATCAGTTACTAATAAAGGGAAATTTTAAGAAGTGTCTATACTGAACATTTACAGACACTTTTTTGTCATTCACAATATATTAGAACAACTATTTATATTGTATTTGCATTGTATTAAGTATTAATCTAGAGATGATTTAAGGTATTCAAGAAGACATGTGTAGGTTACCTGCAAACACTTGTTGTTGTTAGGTGCCGTCGAGTCGGTATCCGACTCATAGTGACCCTCCGTACAACAGGGGAAACACTATTGTCAGTGCTTCTCTGCTGTTCATAGGGTTTTCAATGGCAGATTGATTTTTGGGAGGGGGTTTCCAGGTCCTTCTCCCAAGCCTACAGCTTCTGGTGTTCCCAGGCGGTCTCCCATCCAGGTACTAACCAGGCCTGACCCTGCTTAGCTTCCGAGATCTGATGGGATCGGATGCCACAGGGCTGCAGGCTGCAAACACTACACCATTTCATATAAGTAACTTGAGCACCTAATGGGGGTCCTATAATCAATTCTGTGAAGATACTGAAGGATAATTGTAATATAAAAACCTGATATAGATACTCAATTAAGTATAGCTTTTAAAAATATTTTAGCCAGGCACAGTGGCACACACATATAATCTCAGAATTTAGGAGGTGGAGTCAGGAGTATTGCAAGTTGGAGGCCAGAGACAGCCTGTGTAATTTAACAAAGTCCTGTCTTAAAATAAAAAGTGAAAAATGGGCTGGGGTACAACTTAATGGTAGAATGCTTGTGAAGCATGCATGAGTCCCTGGGTTCAATCCCTAGTACCACAAAAAAAAAAAAAAAAAAAAAAAAAAAGGATTTCTATTATCATTGAAGAGATTATTTATATCCTAATTTTTTTGTTGTTAATTTTTGCAGTACTTGGGATTTGAACCCAGGGCCTCTCATATACTTTGCAAGTGGTCTACCACTGGGCTACACATTCAGCCCTGTTTTTATTTTTTATCTTGAGACATGATCTCACTAGTTATACAGGTTGCCTCTGGCCTCAAAGTAGCAATCTTCTTGCCTCCTGAGTCACTGAAATTAAGGCATGCATCACCATGTGTGGCTTTCCTAATGCTTTGAGACTGTACTTAAGACATATTTTTGTAATATTCATAGTAAGAATAATCTTTTCCCTCCTTTTTTTTATTTCATCAAACTAAAGAAAGGTTTTGCCCAATGTTTACATGTCTGGTTGCTTGATTTTCAATCCATTAACCATGTTTCAGGAATAGTTTACCAGAAATAGTGGTAAATATGTTTTCTGATTTAGAGTAATAAAATAGAGATTTAGACAAACATTTCAGAGGTAATTCACAGCTAACAATCTGAAGGAAAAGAAATACCAAAGGGAAACACCTGATTAGCATTTTTACTAATACTTAACTGATAGTGTTTAATTCAATTCCAGATCTTTATAACTTTCTTAACTTCTAAGTCCCTTCCTTGAAATTATAATGAAGTCAAGGATCTAGGGCTTTGAAGCCTTTTTGCCTCTCTTTTGAAGGTAGTACTTCTCATTAGTTTCTAGTTTCTCTTCTCTAGTTAACTGAAGAATCAGTAATTTCCCTTTTTATCCTCTGTCTTCTATAGTTGCAACAGCTGATCTTCCTGCTTCCCTCACTAGGTACAGACTGGTGACCAACATCTCAGGTGTTCCTAAGGTTTCTTAAAGAAGTCCTACCTCTGTGATGAACTATAGGAGCTGGGAAGCCTTGGGCCAGTCATGCCACCTCTCTGGGATTTAAAGCTGCATCTCCAGAACAATGTGGCCTCCAGAGTCCATTAAAACTTGAAATCTATGACTTCATGATTCCATGCCATGTCAATTGTCATATATAAGGAAAATAACATAGTCAAGTTAAGAAAATATAATAATACAGAAAGGTAAATTTAGTAAAACTAGGCCTCTTAGATAGACAAATTAAAATGTAATATAAATCTCTGAAAGATCCAATTGCTCTAATTTCTGGGAACCTAAGAAACTAAGGTAATGGATCAATATTATAGGGAATTCAAATAGGACCCTTTTCCTCTCTTATGTCAATTTGGGGGGTACATGTGTTCTGTCTAATTAGACTGCAAGTTTCTCTATATATAAAATATATGGGGCCAAAAATGTATATACATTTTAAGAGTTCTTAATGTTTTCCTTGCTCTTGGATTAGAAGAATTAATATTGTGAAAATGGCTATACTATCAAAAGCAATTTACATATTTAATGCAATCCCCATCAAAATTCCAATGACATACTTTGCAGAAATAGAAAAAAACAATCCTAAAATTTATAGGAAAGTATAAAAGACTGCATATAGCCAAGTCAGTCCTAAGCAGCAAGAATAGTGCAGTAGGTATCACAATACCTGACTTCAAACTATACTACAGGGCCATAGTGGCAAAAATAGTTTGGTGCTGGCACAAAAATAGGCATTAAGATCAACGGAACAGAATGGAAGACCCAGAGACACATCCACACAACTGCAGTTAGCTTATCTCTGACAAAGAGACTAAGGATGGAGGAAATATAGCATCTTCAACAAATGGTGCTGGGAAAATTGGATATCTATTTGCAGAAGACTGGAAAAAAGATCCATATCTTTCAACCTTTATGAGTAGACTCAAAGTGGATCAGAGACCACAACATAAAACCAGAAAACTTAAAACTACTAAAAGAAAAGATAGAGAACACATTCCAACACATAGGCATTGGCAAGCATTTACTTAAGAGGCTACAATTACTCAGGAAAATGCATCAAGAATTGACAATTGGGATTACATAAAATTAAAAAGTTCTGTACAGCAAAGGAAGCAATTAACAGAGTAAAGGGAGAGCCCACAAAGTGGGAAAAAGTTTTTGAATCCTACACATCTGACACAGGACTAATCTCTAGAATATACAAAGAACTTAATAAATCAAACATCAAATAATAAATAACCCAATAAATAAGCAGACAATGGAACTGAACAAACTATTCACAAATGAAGAAGTATGAAAGGCCAATAAACACATGACAAAATGCTCAATATCCCTAGTCATTAGGGAAATACAAGTCAAAACAACACTGAGATTCCATCTCACTCCAATAAGAATGGTTAAGATTAACAAAATAAATAACAAATGCTGGGAAGGATGCAGAAAAAATGAACTCTTTTACACTGCTGTTGGGATTGTAAATTAGTTCAGCCACTCTGGAAATCAGTATGGAGGTACCTTAGAAAACTAATAGAGCTACCATATGACCCAGCTATACCACTCCTGGGAACATACCCAAAGGAAGATAAGTTGTCATATTACAGAGACACCTACACTTCCATATTAATGCAGCTATCTTCACAATCACAAGGATATTAAATCATCTAAGATGTCCATCAATGCAAAAGTGGATTGAAAAATTGTGGTATACATACACAATGGAATAATATTACTCAGTAATAAGAATGAAATTATGTCATTTGCAACAAAATGGATGAAACTGGGTAAAATCATTTTAAATGAATTAACCCAGTCTCGAAAACAGAAATACCATATGTTCTCACTCATATGTGAGAGCTAAGTCTAATTTGGGCTGGGATTTAGCTCAGTTGGTAGAGCGCTGCGCTGCAGTCTCTGAGGCCCCGAGTTCAATTCCCAGCACCGCATAAATGGGAGAAGGACCTGGCAATCCACTCCCAAGGCAATCCCGAAGCACTCAGCCATTGAAAACCCAATGAGGGTCGCTATGAGTCAGATACCGACTCGACGGCACCTAACAACAACAACAACAACAAAGTCTAATTTAAAGGAAGAAAAAATTATATGTGTTCAGATGTGAAAATGATTGGAATGAGCAATCATACCTATGTAAGGAAGGAAAATACTAGCAGATCAGAAAATAGAGATCAGCAAGTGGGATCGGAAATTGGGGAAGAGGGGAAAGAGAGAGAAAATAATGTAGAGGGGTAAAGAGGTAGAGGGGTAAAGAGGAAGAGGAAATTTTCAAAATATGTTGTTGTTGGTAGGTGCCATCAAGTCGGTATCCGACTCATAGCGACCCTCTGTACAACAGGGGAAACACTATTGTCAGTGCTTCTCTGCTGTTCATAGGGTTTTCAATGGCAGATTGATTTTTGGGAGGGGGTTGCCAGGTCCTTCTCCCAAGCCTACAGCACCTGGTGTTCCTGGCGATCTCCCATCCAGGTACTAACCAGGCCTGACCCTGCTTAGCTTCTGAGATCTGACGGGATCGGATTACACAGGGCTACAGCTGCAGGCTTTCAAAATATAGGATGCAACTATATGAATACATAGGAAAATAGGGAGAAGAAAAAAAATCAATGAGAATATAATCCATGATTGCATAAGATTTTCATTACATATTTGTTGAAATTCCTTTTTTTCTTTTCTTTAGTTTATACTATTCTGTAAAATATGTATGATGATGAATGTGTAAGCAAAAGTAATTTAATAGTTGCATAATGAACAAATGACTTACTACTCTATACCCCACCATTTATAAGTAAAATATATATTTTTAAAAAGGAAATTCAAGAGTTTTGTGGAAGTGCAATGACAATGGAGATGTGAGTATGCAACAGGGCCTCCAACATGCCTAAAAACTACACATATTCATGTTAAGTTTAAGACACATGGTACAGTGTGTGATATGCACAAGGGTAGACATGGAAAAACTTGTGCAGCAATTTCTGCTTCTTCTGCTATGGTAACCACTTTGAGTACCTCTTATAATTGAAAAAGTCAAACATGACTTGCATTCATTTTTTACTGATATATATTGATTATTATAATTTTAATACCATTTTATCCTATCTTAAAACGTGTAGGCATTTTTAGAACCCTGTATGTGTGTGTATACTTAACTATTTCAAAATGAAAATGAGTGGGGAAAAAATCACCAAACTATTAAATTATCAGATTAAAGAGTTATTGGCTAAGAGAATTAAATCATGAATATTTTAATGTTCTTATGGTTTCCCTGACATATTTGACCCTATTGAATGTTAGTTCCCAAAATTCTTCTCTAGACCAGCTTCACAGGTATGCAATCTACACAGCCACACAGGGTATCATGCTTAGAAAGACCTTTTGTTTATTTTAGGACTCTTCTGTTCCATTTTTAAATTCTTAATAAAATTTTAACAAGGGGCTCTACATTTTCATTTTACAGTGGAGTCTGCAAATTATATATCTTATCTGGTCTCTTCCCTTAAGCTTTAACATTATGATCTTTTTTTCCTACCTCTCTAACCCTTCCTCTTCTACATCATCATTCCACTCACTAAACTCAGAAGTTCACTGGAGTAGCCAACATCACCCATCACTATCTCCTTCTCCTTTAAAATTCTCACTCATGGTTTTAGCTCTCATTTTATCAACTGCTATCTCTTACCTAAATCTTGAGCTTCAGATATATGTTTCCACCTATAATCTGGATATTTCCATGAGGGTGGGACCAACACCGTGAGGGTGTTGCTTTACTACTAAATGCTTCACATTTTAACATACCCAAAATGGAATTTGTTGTTGTCTCTGATTCTGTTCCATGCCTGGCACTATGTCAGTGCTTCTCTGCTATTCATTGGGTTTTTAATGGCTGATTATTTGGGGATTGTTTCAGGAGGGGCCTGCCAGGTCTTTCTCCCATTTTGTGGTACTGGGGATTGAACCCAAGACCATGCTGCCTGACTGTAACTCCAGCAACTCAGGAGGCTGAGGCAGGAGGATAATGAGTTTGAGGCCAGAGGCAGCTTGTGAAACTTACCAAGACCCTGTCTCAAAATAAAATATAAAAGTGGGTCTGGATCTGGGTGGTAGGGTACTTGCCTTGCATGTTTAAGACCCTAGATTCAACCCTCAAGTACTGAAAAGAAAAGAAAATTAACAATAAAAAAAGCAATGTTCTGTAAAACTAGTGCTAATGAAACCAACTATGGCTGTTAAGTCTTACCATGACCTACAATGCAACCAGAATGGATTCACTCAGTGCCTTGTTTAGAGGCAGGCTTACTCCAGCATAGGGCATAGTGTGGGAAGAATTCTCATTCCACACAGCAATGTCAGCTCCTACCCACAGGAACAATGAGAAATAAGGAGGAAAACACTATTATCAATTGCTTAGTAAAGAATCTATTTCACTCAGAAAAGGACATGTGGAAACCATGGGAACTGAAAGTAGCCTGCCAAACCCAGCTCAGCCTCACCTCTCTAGACACTTCCCACTAACAGTTTCTGGAGTTCCCCAGGCATGCCTGCCACGTAAGTCACTGCTTCCTGTCTATCATTACCTAAATGCTTTGCATCAGGGAAGGCTAAGTGTCTTGAGGCAAGGAATCTCCAAAATTTAGTTGAAATTAACAAATTTACACATACACATTACCATAAATTTCAGGTTCCTCAATTAAAGAGACAAAGATGATGATTAATTAAATTCAATCTGACAGATGTTCATTAAGCAGGTATTACAACCAAGAATAATATGATAAAATCTTTGTCACTTAGTAAACAAACTTTATATACCAAGATCAAGAAAGAAAAAACATCATAGCTCCTACTCTAAACCACAAAGAATGCTATCATATCACACCCTTATTGAATATTTTTATGTAGTATATTGAATAAAATGCTATATTTAATGGCTGTTTCTCATTTCCTTCTCCTGTTTCTACTGTGAGAAAATTAGACTTGACATTTCTTTCAAGAGATCCTTGGCAATTCACAATTAGTACTCTAATGCTGTCTCCTCCAAACTAAAAAATAATAATAGAGTTTATTGAGTCCTTACTGTGGGCAGAAATTTCAGTATGTATTTTATGGATAGTATCTCATTTAAGCTTCACAACACCCCTCTGAGATATATATTCTTTGCTGTTGTTTTGGGTATAATTCACATACAATAATGTACATATCCAAAGTATACTATTGGAAACATTTTGGTGATATTTATTCATGCAAAATAATCACTACAATGAAAGTAATGAGCATATCCATCACCCCTTAGTTTCTTCATGAACTTTGATAATCCTTCCCTTCTACTCCTCCTGGAATTTTTCCTCCTCACCATCTGCAAGCAAACACTGGTCTTTCAACATAGATTGGTTTGCATTTTTTGAGAAGTTTTAAAAATGGAATCATACAGTAGATAATTTTTTCTGGCTTCTTTATGCAGTGTAGTTACTCCGAGATTTATCCATATTGTTCTGTCTACCAATAGTACATTCTGTTTTACAGTTTAGTCACATTCCATTGTATGGGGTTACCATAATTTATTTATAATTCACTTGTTACATTTGGTGTCTTTCCAGCTTTTGACAATTCCACTCAAACTTGCTCAAACATTCACATACAAATTTTGGTATAAATATATGCATTCATCTCTCTTACATAAATATATGGGTATATATTTAGCATTGTAAGAATCTGCCTATCTTGAACTGGAGAACATCATTTTAAGTGAATTGACCCAGTCTCCAAAACAGCAATACCATATGTTCTCACTCATATGTGGGAGCAAAATCCAACTTAAAGGGAAAAACTTTTTACATATATAGGTGTATATATAAATGAACAATTATACTTATCTAAAAATGGAAAATACAATTGGACCTGATAGGAGTGGGGAGGTAATCAGCAGGTGGTAAGGGAGGCCAGGGAAGGGCGAAAGGGAGTTAAAGAGGGAGAGGGAAAGTACAAAATACATGATGCAAGTATATGAATATATGAAGAAAAAGAAAAAAAGGGAAGAAAAAATCAATGACAGTATAACCCATGGTTGCATATGATTCTCATTACTTTTTTTTTTTTTTTTTTTTTTTTTTTCCGGTACTGGGGGTTGAACCCAGGTCTTTGTGCTTGCATGCTTTTCAAGTGCTGGACCACTGAGCTGCATTCTCAGCCCTTTTTTTTTTTTTTTCTTTTTTTACTTTTTGCAGGGTCTCACTAAATTACGCAGACTACCTCTAGTCTCGAACTTGCAATTCTCCCGCCTCCACCTTCTGAGCCACTGGGATTACAGGTGTGGGCCACCACAACTGGCTCAAAAGTCTGAAGTCTTTAGGAGAGAATCTACGTATTTGTTTCCCTAACTTCCAGGCTACCTACATTCCTCATCTGGCAGTCTGCTCTTGCTTCTCTTTTCACATCTCCTACTATTAGCCTGATTCTCCTCCCCTCCCTCTTATAGGGGCCCTTGTGATTGCATTAGTACCACAAGGTAATCTCCTTGATTTCCAAGATTTTTCACTTAACCAAAATTACAAAATCTCTTTTAGCATTAAGATAATATATTCACGGGCTGGGATTTAGCTCAGTGGGTAGAGCGCTGCGCTGCAGTCTCTGAGGTCCTGAGTTCGATTCCCAGCACCCCAAAAATGTGAGAAAGGCCTGGCAATCCACTCCCAAGGCAATCCCGAAACAGTCAGCCATTGAAAACCCTATGAGGGTCGCTATGAGTCGGATACCGACTCGACGGCACCTAACAACAACAACAACAACAAGGATTAGGCATGTAAACATCTTTGTAGGGCCATTATTCAACATATTCTGCTGTATTCCAGAGAGGTCGTATTATTTTACATTCCTTTGAGTACAAAGAATAAGATACTGTTGTTCCACCTGTTTACCAATACTTGCTATGGTCAATCATTTTAACTTGCATTTCTTGAATAACAAGCAATGCTGAACATCTTTTCATGTGCTTATTTTCTTCCTGCATATCTTCTTAGGTGAAGCATCAATTCAAACTTTTCGCATTTTTCATTGGGTTTTGTAGGGATTTTCTTACTGTTGAATTTTGAAAGTTCTTTAAATATTCTGGATACAGATCTATTATCAGATATGACGAGCAAATATTTCTGCCAAGTTGTGGCTTATTTATTATGTTAAAAATTTCAAAATAAGTTTCAAAATAAGTTTTTAATTTTCATTGTTTGACTTGTAACTTTTTTTCTTTTACGGACTGGACTTTGTGTGTGGTATTAAAAATTCTCTGCTGACCTATAATCAAAATTTTTTCTTGCATTTTCTTCTAGAATTTTATAGTTTTAGTTCATATATTTAGATCTATGATCCATTTTGAATCAAGCTTTGCATATAATATGAGACATGAATCAAAGTTCTTTATTTTGCTAATGAATATCTGATTATTCCAGCACAATTTCTTCACTACCCTATCCTATTTCACCTCTGTCAAAATTCAGTTAGCTATACATGTGCGGATCTATATTGGGATTCCTAGTCTATTACATTTGTCCATTTGTCCATCTTTATAATAATAGAACATTGTCTTAGTTATTGTAATTTATGCCTTGAAGTTATATGTTAGCCTTCTTACTTTGTTCTTTTTATAACTGTTTAACTTAATTTAGGTCTTTTGAATTTTCTACTTGAATTTTACAATCAGCTCATGGTTTTTTGTTTGTTTGTTTGTTTGTTTGGGTTTTTTGTTTGTTTTTGTTTGTTTGTTTGTTTGTTTGGTACTGGGTGTTGAACCCAGGGCCTTGCGCCTGCATGCTCTGCAAGTGCTGGACCACTGAGCTGTACCCCCCCGCCCTTTTTTTTTTTTTTTTTTTTTTACTTTTTTGAGACAGGGTCTCACTAAGTTACGCAGACTGCCTGTGGTCTCGAACTTGCGATCCTCCTGCCTCTGCCTCCCGAGCCGCTGGGATTACAGGCATGTGCCACCTCGCCCGGCTTCAGCTCATGTTTTTTAAGCATAAAAAAGATTATGTGCAGCATGGTGTCAGTTAGTATCTCATTCTATTATACATAGGGTCGCTATGAGTCAGACCCAACTTGATGGCACTCAACAACAACATGGGAATTGATTAAGGATCACTTTAAATCTTTAAGTCAATTTGGAGAAAATTGACATCACAACAACATTGAATTTTCTGAGCTATGAACATTGATTTTTCTGTCCATTAGTGAGTTTTTCTCTTGGTAATCTTTCTGGATTTAAGTGAATAGGCATTCTTTGTCTTTTATCACATATAAGTACTTCCATTTTTGATGCTACCTTAAGTATTTTTTCAATTCTCAACGTTGTTAGTTTATACAAATATGATTGACTTTTATATAGTGATGTCATGTCCCACAACCTTGCTAACTCATCAAATCTGGTAGCTTTTATGTAGATTTCATTGGATTCTCTACATGGAAGATTTTATCATCCATAAATACAGTTTTATTTTTTCCTTCCCAACCTGAATGCCTTTTATTCTTTGTATTGTACTATAAATTTCCTCATAACTACTGCATTAGTGGCATCCCACAGATTTATTTTAATATTTAATTTTTATTCAAAAATTATTTTAGGCCAACTCAATTAATTGGCCAATTTTGCATGAGTAATTCATGTCTTTTTTTAATTAATAAATGTTGGTGGGGTACAGAGTAATGAGTCTCTTGCTATATCCATTATGCAACTGTTACATCACTGTTGCTTGCATAGTCATCAACTTACACATTTTACAGAACCATTTAAGTAACCATTACTCTAAAGTAGAGAAGGAAAAAAGAAAAAGTAAGAATTTTAATTAATATGTAATAAAGATCATATGCAATCATGGGTCACACGTTCATCGGTTTCTCCCCGTTCTCCTTTTTCCCCACTTATTCGTAGACTTACACTATATACTTTGAGACTTTCCTCTCCCCTTCACCTGTGTTGTTTCCATCCCCTTCCTCTCCTCCTGACTTCCATTCCCACCCGCTGATTCCGTCCCCCTTCTTTCTTATCCTGCTTACATCTTCCCTTCTTAGGTAAATATGATTGTTGATTTTTATATATCTGCATATGTATAGGGTTTTTTCTTCCTGTAAGTTAGATTCAGTTCCCACATATGAGTGATAACATATGGTTGGGACTGAGTTACCTGGCTTAAGATGATAAGCTCCAGTTCCACCCATTTTGCTGCAAATGAAATAATTTCATTCTTCTTTATTGCTGAGTAATATTACACTGTGTACATATAACACATTTGAATCCACTCCTCTATTGATGGATATTTTGTTGATTCCATACCCTGGTAATTGTGAAGAGTGCTGCAATAAATATGGAAGTACAGGTGTCTCTGTGATATGATGACTTATCTTCCTTTGGGTATATTTCCCAGTAGTGTTATAGATGGGTCATATGGTAGTTTTATTCTTAGATTTCTAAGATACCTTCACATTAATTTGAAATGGATAAGATACCTCAACATAAAACCAGAAACTTTAAAACTAATAGAAGAAAAGATAGAGAATATGCTCCAACACATAGGCATAGGCAAGTATTTTCTTAACAATACTCCAATTGTCCAGGAAACTGCACCAAGAATCAACAATGGCATTACATGAAACTAAAGTCTTCTGTGCAAAAAAAGAAACTATTGACAGAGTAAAGGGAGAGCCACAGAATAGGAGAAAATCTCTGCATCCTGCACATCTGATAGAGGACTAATCTCTAGAATATACAAAAAATTTGAGAAATCAAAGCCAGATGCAGTGGCACATGCCTGTAATCCCAACAGCATGGGAGGCAGAGGCAGGAGGACCGCAAGTTCGAGACCAGAGGCAGTCTGCGTAACTTAGTGAGACCATGCCTCAAAAAATAAAAAAATAAAAAATAAAAAAAATGGGCTGAGGGTGCAGCTCAGTGGTCCAGCACTTGCAGGGCATGCAAGTGCAAGGCCCTAATTTCAACCCCCAGTACTGCCCAAAAAAATAATAATAATTAAGAAATCAAACACCAAGACAACAAATAACCCAGGTAATAAATGGGCAATGGAACTGGACAGTTCTCAAATGAAGAAATACAAAACACCAATAAACACATGCAAAAATGTTCAATATCCCTACCCATTAAGGAAATGCAAATCAAAACAACACTGAGGTTCCTTCTCCATCCAGTAAGAATGACAAAGATTAGCAAAACAAATAATAACAAATGCTGGTGAGGATGCACAGAAAAAAGAACCTTTCTTTTACACTGCTGGTGGAACTGTAAATAAGTTCAACCACTTTGGAAATTAATATGGAGGTATCCACAGTTTTTTTCTTATGCTGTGATTTCATTTTCATTCAATTAACATTACTTTTGATTTCTCCTTTGACCCATGGATAATTTAGAAGGTTGTTATTTAGTTTCCAAATATTTTAGGATTTTCTAGAGATCCTTCTGTTACTGATTTCTAATTTAATTCCATTGTTAAAAAAATACATTTTGGCTAAGTTTAACCCTTTTAAAATTATAACTTACCTTATAAAACGAAAATGATCTTTGTAAGTGTCCTATACTTAAAAATAAATGTCTATGCTGCTATTATGGGACAAAGTGTTCTATAAATGTAAATTAAATAAAGTTATCTCATTTTTTATCTGAGTCTTTTGCCTTACTGATTTTTATCTACTTTTTCTATTAATTATTGAGATAAATATATTGAAATATCTAGTTGTAACTGTGTATTTTTCTATTTCTTGTTTGGTTCTATCATTTTTTCCTTTATATCTTTTGAAGCTCTGCTATCAAGGGCATGACCATTTAAGAATGCTATTTCCCTTTGATAAATTGACATCTTTATTGCTATGATGTGGTCCCTTTATCCCAACTTAAAATATGAAATCTACTTTGTCTATCATTAATATAGACACAATTTTTACTATATCTGACAGATCCTGGTATGTTATATTTCCATTTCATTTGATCCTTTGAATTTTTAAATTTTCCCTATTTCTCCAATGATCCACTATACATTCAGAGGTGTATTGTTAAGGCTGAGGATATACCTCAATGATAGAGCACTTGACTACCATGCACAAGGCCCTGGTCTTAGTCCCCAGTACCACAAAAAATAAAATTAAAAATGGAAATGTGTTGTTCAGCTGGGCATGGTGTTACGTGTCTATAATCCCAGCAACTCAGGAGATGGAGTCAGGAGGATCACTGTGTAACTTAGCAAGGCCCTGACCCAAAATAAACAATAAAAAATTGACTAGGGCTACATCCCATTGGTAGAGGACTTGTAAAGTGTGTGCAAGGCTATGCGTTCAACCCCCAAGTACTTCACACAAAAAAATATATATATTATTTGACCTCATGTGTTTGGATAATTTCTGTACTTTTTCTTACTGTTGATTTCTAGTTTTATTCCACTAACATCTCAGAAGATGCAAGAAATTATTTCAGGCTTTTATACTTGTTGAGACTTGCTTTATGGCTAAAATATGGTGTATTTTAGAAAAAGTTCCATGTGCTCCTGAAAAAAGGGATGCAGTTACATTGAATATTCTGTAGGTATTTGTTAAATCCATTGGATATACAGTGTAACTTCCAATGTTCCTTTTTTGAGGGAGGGGGTCTGGAGGATCTATCCCTTGTGGACAGGTGGGTACTGATACACCCACTATTATTGTCAGGTCCTATCTTTCCATTTACATCTTGTAGTTTCAGTTTTATCAAATTAAGTGATCCAATGTTTGATACATATATGCTTACAATTGTTGCATCTTCTTAATGGAGCATTCCCTTTATCAATATTCAGTGACTTTCTTCTGACTAATCTGCCCCATGCTCTATTTTGTCAGATATGAGTGTATCTACTTCTGCTTGCTTTTGGATTCCACTTGCTTGAAATATTATTTTGCGTCCATTCACTTTTAGTCTGTGTATGTCTTTGCCAGTGAGGTGAGTTTCCTGCAGGCAGAAAATTGTTGGATCTTGTTTTTCAATCCAGTTGGTCAGTCTGCATCCATTCATTAAAGAATTAAGATAATTTACTTCGTTTATTATTGTTGAGCCTGCAGCCATAGCCCTGTGGCTAAACAGGGTCGGGCCTGGTTAGTACCTGGATGGGAGACCGCCTGGGAACACCAGAAGCTGTAGGCTTGGGAGAAGGACCTGGCAACCCCCTCCCAAAAATCAATCTGCCATTGAAAACCCTATGAACAGCAGAGAAGCACTGACAATAGTGTTTTCCCTGTTGTACAGAGGGTCGCTATGAGTCGGATACCGACTCGACCACACCTAACATCAACAACAACAACAACAACATTATTGTTGAAATAATATTTATTTACTATTGTTTATTCTGGGCTAGGATTTAGTTCAATTGGTAGAGCACTACGCTGCAGTCTCTGAGGTCCCGAGTTCAATTCCCAGCACCCCAAAAATGGGAGAAGGGCCTGGCAATCTACTCCCAAGGCAATCCTGAAACAATCAGCCATTGAAAAACCCTATGAGGGTCACTATGAGCCGGATACCGACTCAACGGCACCTAACAACTAACAAAAACAGCAATTGTTTATGCTTTTTCTACTAATTTTCAGATTATATATTCACTAATATTACTATTAATATTTATTTACTATTATTGAAATATATTTCCTACTTCCTATTATTTTGTTGCTTTTCTTCTGGCTGTTTTGAATAATCTGTGTTCATTTCTTTCTCCCTTATTCATCTTATAGGTTTGATAGTTTACTGAGTTAATAATGTTTGATTCTGCCCTAATTCTCATGTGTTTGTCTACTCTCCTAGTGAGATTTAGTCTTTTACATGCTCTAATGATTGGTTTGTCTTTCTTCATCATTTGTGTGTAGGATTCCTTTAAGTATCTTCTGCAATGCTGGCTTAGTGATCATGAATTTCTTTAGTTTATGCTTATCTTTAATGTCTTTATTTTACCTTCAACATTGAAGGATAGCTTTGCAGGATATATTAATCTTAGTGGGCAATTATTTTCTTTCAGGAACTGATACACATCATTCCAAGCTCTCATGGCCTTTGGAGTTTCTGCTAAGAAATATGCTGTTATTGTGATTGGTTTGTCTTTATAAATGACATGGCACTTCTCTCTTGCACCTTTCAATATTCTTTGTTATGAACTTTTGACAGTTTAACAATAACATGATATGGAGAGGTTCTTTTCTAGCCATGTTTGGGGTTCTGAGTGCCACTTGTACCTAGACGTCCATATCTTTCCCAAGATATGAAATTTTTCCACTATTATTTCACTGAATGTATTTCAACCCATTTAGCCTGTACCTCAGCTCCCTCATTTAAACCTATTATTCTCATCCTTGTCTCTTAATTATGCCTCATGGACCTTATTTGTTCTGTTCCAATTTCTTATGTTTTTTTCCTTATTGCTATCTGAATATGATAATTTATCAACCTTGTTTTCAAACCCTGATGTTCTTCCATCCACTTCATCTAATTTGTTGGTGAGGCTGTCAAGTGAGTTTTTCATGTGACTTATTGAGATTTCATTTCCAAGATTTCTGTTTGGTTATTTTACAGAGTTTCAATCATTTTTTTGAAATGTTATTTTATATCCCATACTATCATCCTTAATTTACCCAGCTGTTTATTCATACCCTCTCTGAAGTCATTCATTGTTTTTTTTTTAATTTTTTGGAATTCTTTGTCAAGCATTTCATCCACTTAAATATCTTGGATTTAGCTCCTGAAGAGTTACGAACTTTCAGAGAAGTCATGTTGCCTTGTTTTTTTCCATACTTCTGATGTTTCTATGTTGAAATTTGCATATCAGTTGGTATGTATGTCTCTTCCACTTCTATGTAACAGTCTTTTTTTTTTTTTTTTTTGAGCAGCTTCTATTATGGGCTTAATCTCCAATACTTCTCAGACAGTAAAAAACAAACTCCAGTGACAATAACACAAAAACAAGCCAGATATAGAAATCCAGTAAACAACAAACAAAATAACTACAGCACCAATAGCAATAGAAAGGAAAGGGACAAATATAATATAGGAAAAATTAAGAAGTTAAAAATTAATAAAGGTAAAATTAATAATAATAAGATAATGTTAAAAGATGGGATGAAGAAAAGGAAAAGAGAAAGAAGTAGCAAGGTAGAAGGGAAAAGAAAGAAAGAAGATTAAGAGATAAAAAATCCAATTAAATGGTAAAAAAGTAAATAAAATTAGATAAAAGAAAAAAAAGTTGGGGGAAAGAGGTAAGAAAAGCAAATCAAAAAATACCTCCTGGCCAAGGTACTTGGATTGTAGAAGCTTCATTCTAGAGTCTCTATATTCAGATCCACCAAGCATAGAGGGTTTAGTGGGCCACTGTTGAGGCCTGTTGTAATTCAACTCTTCAAGTGGAGAAAAGTGGGTGTCAGGGCTGTATCCTTACACCATATCTTTTCAGTTTCAATGCAAGCAAATAATCTGAGAAACTGAACTTTATGAGGAAGAACGCAATATCAGGATTGGAGGAAGATGCATTAACAAACTGCATTACGCAGATAACACAATTCTGCTTGCTGAAAATGAAGAAGATTTGAAACATTACTGATGAAGATCAAAGAACACAGCCTTTAGTATGGATTGCAACTCAATGTCAACAAAACAAAAATCTTTACAACTGGGTCAGTGTGCAACTTCATGACAAATGGAGAAATGATTGAGGTTGTCCAAGATTTTGCT
Organism: Pedetes capensis; assembly: GCA_007922755.1. Classification (NCBI taxonomy): domain Eukaryota; kingdom Metazoa; phylum Chordata; class Mammalia; order Rodentia; family Pedetidae; genus Pedetes; species Pedetes capensis. The sequence continues at coordinate 61,626 of VMDO01008153.1, read as the reverse complement.
TTACTTGGTTCTATAATCAACAAACATGGAAACAGCAGTCAAGAAATCAAAAGGCACATTGCATTGGGAAAAGCTGTGGCAAAAGGTCTCTTTAAAGTTTCGAAAAGTTAAGATGTCACATTGAAGATGAGGATGCACTTGACTCATGCCATGGTATTTTCAGTTGCATCATGTGGTTATGAATCCTGGGCAGTGAATAAAGGAGACAGGAGAAGACCTGGTGCTTTTGATTTATGGTATTGGAGATGAATATTGAATGTACCATGAATTGCCAAAAGAACCAAAAGATATGTCCTAGAAGAAGTGCAACCAGAGTGCTCCTTGGAAGCAAAGATGGCTACACTACATCTTATGTATCTTTGACATGTAATCAGGAGGAACCAATTCCTGGAGAAGGACATCATGTTTGGGAAAGTGGCAGGTATATAACAAAAAGGAAAATCTTCAACTATATGGACTGACACAATGGTCTACAACAATGGGCTTAAACATAAGTAAGATCATGTGTGCCTGGCACAGAATTGGGGAGTGTTTCATTCTGCTGTATATAGGGTTGCTTATGAGTCACACCCAACTCAATGGTACCTAACAACAACCACTACCACCAAACAGGTTGGTGCTGTATGTAGTCTGAGCCCTGCCCCACATTTTACCTTGGACCTGGCTAGTTAACAGTATGTTGTCTGCAGCAGAGCTGCATTTACTTTCAGATGTTTTTGTTGTTGTTATTTTGTTTTTTGGTTTTGTTTTTGTCTTTTTGAGATTGGAGCCACCACTAGCCCCAATGAGCTTTGGCAGTATGTCGGCAAGGTGAGTTCTCACATGCTTCACAGCTCCCCACCAGCCTACACACCTTGGTCTGATAAACACTATCAAGCCAGTGGCAGAAGTAAACACATCATTAAGTTCTGTGCAAGATGGAGGGAGCTGTAGGAACCAAGCAACCCAATAGCTTCAGGCTCCATGTTTTCTGACCTGGTCCCACAGTAAACCACATGATAAATTTTACTTTCTTCCACAGGGTGAGGGGCCACCAGACACTATGCCCTACACAGGCCAAGTTCCCCACTTCATAAGCTTTTCAGTGAATCTGCAACAGACTCCTCTTCTCCATGACAGTTTCTTATAGCAGTCTCCAACAAAGTCACTGTGAAAGTTGTCCTAAGGAACACTGAATTATGATTGCTCCATTTTTTCTGATCCCTAGAGTAACTTAATCCTAAATGGTAGACCCCTTCTCAAGATGACACCTGGCTATAGCTCTCTGAGATGTGATGAATGATGCAATGGATTTTTCTTTCTCCAAAACTAGTACATCATATAGAAGGAGTCACTTACAGACCAAATCTCCACACTGGATTTAAGGTTTATAAGAACCACAGGTTTCTCCTATTGGTCTGTTTTTATCCTTGTTGCTGCCTATATTCTCCAGGATTACCTTGTGCTTAAGACCTCAAGTTTCCCTGGGTTGGAATTACAGACTGTTTCATATATTTCTCTGCCTTGACTTTCTGCTTGTCTGTGCATTTTAGCTTTCCTACCATCTCTTCTTGATTCCCACAATTCTTCTTTTATTTCTCTCTTCAGTATCTAATTTTTCCCTTGTTGCTCTAGCTCATCTCATTTACAAAGACATGGGAAGCATATTTCTATCCTGCCACCTTACCCCAAAACTTGGCACTGTTATTTTTACTTTAACAAAAGTATATGAAACAAAACTTTTCCCCAACAGAAAAAGTTAGAGATCTTTGTTGTTGTTGTTGTTAGGTGCTACCAAGTTGGGTCTGACTCATAGCAACCCTCACAGGGTTTTCAATGGTAGATTGTTTCAGGATTGGTTTGTGAGTGGATTGCCACATCCCTCTCCCATTTTTGTTGTGCTGTGGATTGAACCTGGATCCTCAGGAAGTGCAGAGCAGCACTCTACCAACTAAGCTAAACACTGCCCCAACAGATCTTTATGATTCCCATATTTACTTACTATTTCCTCCATGAAGAAAAATACCAGGACTATTTTACACATAGGCATATTCTCCAATTTTATGCTTGAAAAATATCTTGAAATATTCAGACATTGTTTGATCTAGAAATTCTAGCTATTCTAGAAACACTGTTCAGAATTTAGTTTTTCTGAACATAGTTACAGTAAATGATAACTGAAATCTCCACACACACACAAACATCTCAGAAAAAATCCCTCTAGTCTAACCCACAAACTATGAAATAATGCTCTCAAATTACTTTTTGTCTTTTTGGGAAAGAGGAAGAAAAATGGATAAGGGATTTTTTTTCTTTTGGATTCTTTGTGACCTCAGAGCCTTGAAACATTTATTATACCACTCTCAAATGAAACTGCTGATACCATTCTTTTGGTGCCCATCAACTTCCTCTCTCCTTTCATCATTTCCTCTTAGAAGTTGTTTCCTATTAATGTTAGTATTTTTTTCACTTGATAACTATTTTCTGTAAAGCAGCAGATGAGCCAGCCCAAAGAGCTGGCATAGCTATCAGGTGGAAAATCAAATGTAGCAGCAATGTAGCAATGGCAAGTTTCATATTCAATATCCTCTTTCCCGTTACAAGAAAAGATGAAGAATCTTTTCTGAACAGCAACCTCATTGGTTTTAATGAGTGCTGAGAAGGAAATATGTAATGGGGAATAATACAGAGGTCAAGGAATACCCATATGTGTCCTACCAGATTGTTCAGATGGTACAAAATGACTCTTTAAGGAACAGAGGTAGCAAAAATCCTGGAATTGGTAGAGCAAAACTTATTTCACCTTAGCATACACTATCACAGTCTTTCTAGAATGGTACAATCCTACACAGAACTAAAAATCCTACTGTGTGAGCCCATAGTGACCACACTCCCTCTTGGAGAAGATCACAATGTATTAGCCTAGTTTGGACCACATGACTCTAATGCTTGCTCTGTCAGAGTTCACAGGAAATAAGCTTTTAGCCACTGATACCAAGCTCACCACCCATTGTGACATCTATGACCATAGAACAATCACAACAAGTGCTAATATTAAAATCTCTCCAAGTTACCATGTTACTAGAGTTTGAAATTACTTGGTGATCTCTGGTCCAAATGACCAAAACAGAGAAAGGTTAATTTTGTGACTCATTTTGTCCTGAAGAAGATTTTATGATTCATTTTGTCCTAGTCATGCTATATCAGGTTTGTAGAGAAAATTAAATCAGTAAAGTACAAAATTCCACATGGACAGAAAAAAAAGAACTAGAGAAGTAACAACAGCATCACCTGATTTGATCTGCAGAAGATGGGAAGAGCATAAAGGCAAAGTAACTAACACAGCACATACTATAAGATTTAGATTTTATCTTTCTGGAGTGAGTAGAACAAAGGCAAAGAAGTCTTGGGATACAGAGATTATTAGGTCTCATGGAAGATGGAAGAATAGGGATGCAAGTGCAGCTCAGTTGTGCGGCACTTCCCTAATATGTTCAATGGCCTGGGTTTTATCCCTGGGACAAAAGAGAGAGGAGATGGGGGAGAGGACAGGAGGGGAAAAAAAGGAGAGGAAAGATGAGAAGAGAAGAAAAGAGAAGAGAAGAGAAAAGAAAAGAAAAAAAAGGAAAGGGGGAGAGAAGAAAATGAAAATGTATAAGTGTAAAGATCAGGGCTGAACAAAGGTGTTCACTTATACACATCGTTTAAATCCTGCATTCTCTTATAAGACTGAAGAATCTAGTGAAGTATACTTTCTGCATTTCACAGAAGAGAAATTAACCTGAAAAATTTAGACTTAGGGCACAGAGGACAGAGATCTCAGGAGCTAAAATATTTCCAATCTGCATAGTAAACAGTGGAAGTCACCAGCTCCCACACCCCAATGAAAAGAGTTTGTTCTCACCCTTTAGGCAGAGATTTTAGAATAAGCATATTAATTTCTTGGGGAGACATGAAGGATGATGTACCCATAATGTAACCATGAAATGTGAAAAGTATAGTATAAAAAGAGAAGGTCAGGGAAAAAGAAAAAGTCTCTGAAATTAAACATTTAAATTTTTCAGTAGAAGAGTTAAATGAGTAAATCAAGAAGTTCTTGAAAAAACAAGAGATGGACAACAAGATAAAAGGAGAAAATTAGAGAATTAATTGAAGAAATTAAATACCTAACTAAAAGAAATCTAGAAATAGAGAATAGGATATTATGAAATCAATGATAGAGGACATTTTCCCCAAAATAAACTGCAATTACCACATTAGAGCACTACAGAGAATGTAGAGTCTGAAAGAATGTCACTCCTACCCTATGAATGAGAAGAAGATAGATAACTTAGGAATTGTGATTTTTTAAAGCCCATCAAACATTTGAGGATGCAAAAAAAAAAAAAGAAAGCCAATGAACTAAAAATCCAGAATCTTCCCTTCTATAAAGGAAAGAGTTAAAGTAGGTGACCTGTGATTAATTCACTCTACCAGGAGGATGCTGTTTAAAAATATAAAAAATTTAAGCAGGTTCCCTAATTAATCTCTCTGCAGAAAAGATAATTAGGACTCCAAGTAAATGGAATAATTGCTTTAATTGGAGGATTTAACTGTAGAATATTCTTAAAGAATATGCCTGCAGCTGTACCATTGTGCCATCCAATGCCATCAGATCTTGGAAGTTAAGCAGTGTCAGACCTGCTTAGTACTTGGATAGGAGACTGTCTGGGAACACCAGGTGCTGTACACTTCAGAGAAGGACCTGGCAACCCACTCCAAAGAAATAATCAGCCATTGACAACTCTACGAATAGCAGAGAAGCACTGACAATAATGTTTCATCTGTTGTATGTAGGGTCACTTTGGATGGGACACCAACTCAACAGCACCTAACAACAACAACATAGTATGTGAGAGAAAAAAAACTTTTGAGGCCCATCCATAAGGGCCCATTGGTCTGAGGGAAAATCAGAAAAACTAAGAAATTCTCCAGGGACTCTGGGCCCTCAGTTAATATAAAGACATTGTTACCAGTAGCTGGAATATGAACAAAAGAGATGAGAGAGACTCCCATGAGGTTCAAGCACGTGGCACCTGCTCAAGTCTGAGGACAGATTAGGAGAAACATTTCAGAAACTTTAGATCCACTAAGTATAAGGCAGCAGCAATCTGTAGCTGAAAAGGCGGCAGGAGATTGAAGAGAGAGCACATCTGAGGTGCAGCTCTAAGGGGTCTGATGGAGTCTGATACCAGGGCTAAAGAACTGGGAGAAACTCTGAGCAGTCTAATGCCTTCCACTAGGTACAAAGCAGCAGCCCCCTGGGATTGAAGAAAGTTGTTTACCTAAGACAGACTCCTTCAGGCAGAACCATGTGGCACTGGCTAAACATTAGGAAAAGAGAATACCCAGGTATTTACAAACCATTGCTGCTGAGGAAATTCTTTTTGTTGTCTATTTGTTTGTTTGTTTGATTGTTTCAGTACTGGAGATTGAACCCAGGGCCTCACACATACTTTCAAGTGCTCTACCACCAGGTTGCATCCCAAGCCCATTTTTTTAACTTTCAATTTTGAGACAGAGTCTTGCTAAATTATGTAGGCTGCCTCTGACCTTGAATTTGCAATCCTGATCATCCTGCCTTTGCCTTCTGAGTCATTGGGATTACAAGCATGCACCACCATGCCCAGCAGGAGGAAACATTCTTGTCTCATCTTCAAATAATTTGAAACCAGTGGCAAACTAAATCTAACTAAAACAACCACTAAATCCCAACCCAGCTCAACTACAAACTAGATTAACTCAGACTCCTAGCATTCTGACAAAAGGAGGGATGTGCATTTTATGGGTAAAAAGATTATTTACTCCAGGTTCTACTGATCTTTTACCTTCAGGGTCCAAAATTCAATAAAAAGTTATTACATTCACAAAGGAGCAAGTTAATATAATGCATTATTCGAAGAGTGTTACAGACTGAATTGTGTCCTCCCTAAAATTCATATGTTAAAGCCCTAACCCCTAATAACTATATGTAAAGTTAGGGATTTTAAGGATGTAATTAGGATTACCTGAGGTCATTGTTAGGAGGGCATGGGGCTTCCCCTCACCCCAGACAGAATTGCCCCACACCTTTCAGAGTCCTAGGAATGCACTGGGCCGAAGTCTCCTGTGCCTCCCAGAGTGCAGCTCCACATGCACACCCCACAGCAGGGCTTTGCACTCCCAGAGGGTGAGTACAACATCCTGGTTACCATGGGGCCCAGATCTTCATTCTCCTGGCTGCTAGTGCAGGACCTGGCACAAAATGGCTCCTCCCTATAAAGTGGTGCCTTCTTCTACCCACTATCCCCCAGTGCTCAAAAAGCCTGCCAAAAGGCCCACCAAAACTTGACTTAAAAATCTGCCTCACCCAGCAAAACTTCCAGCCTATCAGAACCCTCCATGCGCTCACTTCCAACCTATCCCAATGCGGCACATCAATCATCCCTTCCCCCTCCCACCTAGAATCCATAAAAGCCTTGCTCCTTCCTCCCAGGATAGTTGCTCTCTTCTTTGCTAGAGATAGCCCCAGCAGTTTCTCCCAATAAAGGTCTGTTGAGTTTACAGGGTTTTTTGGCTCCTTACCTAACATTTAATGGTGCCAAAACCTGAGACAGGAATAGCAATGATCCCCCATTCCCTGGGGTTGATTAGCCTCCTGCTTAACCCCCCCCCCCCCAGACCTCACTACCAGATTATAAACTCGTCAGGGTTCTCTACCTTTGCTGTTTCTGGCTGCTGAATCTACATTGGCCAATCCTCTGAGGTGAGTCTCTTGAGCCCCTGTGCTCTGATCCTCCATCTCTCTCCCTCTTGATAAACTCCTAGTGCTGGGTCAGACAGATCTTTTATTACTCATACTTGAGGAGCCATAGTATCAGTGGGGACACCCCCTTGACTCAGCTTCCTACTCCTTTACATTGAGAGTACTGGGAAAAGCGAGGATGCTCCTCTTCCTTGTACCTCTCCTAGGGATCCTAATTCTCCTCACCTCCTCCAAAATTACCATAGAAACTTCTCAGTCCAAACCCTTTCATACTATGCCTCTGGGCTGCCTACTGGCAAATCTCTGTACCCTTGGACTGGTTCCTGACATAAAACTTAAAAAACTGATTTTCTTTTGCAATCACGCCTGGCCTCATTACAGGCTTGGTAATGAGTCACAATAGCCAGAAAATGTGACATTCGACCCTAATATTCTCTAGGGTCTTCAAAACTTTTTTCAATGAAATGGCAAATGGTCTGGTGGCCCCTACATTCAGGCCTTTTACCATCTCCATTCCTGCCCTTCTCTGTGCCAGTCTTTCTCTACATCCCAAATCCTTTTCACTCATTCTCCTTCTTCTTCAAGAAAAAAACCTGATCTAACTTTGTATATGGATGAATTTGATCCCTCAGACCACTCTGCCCCTCCCACACTTCCTTCTTATAATCCCACTCATTCTCTCTCTCCTGGTTCTACCATTCCACACTCCCCTTCCCTTGCCTCTATGCCTTCCCTCCCTACTTCCCAATCCCCCTCATTTCTTGAAGTTTCCATTCCCATTCCTCCCAGCCCACCTGCTTCTCCTCCTCATACGCAGTCGAGATACCCATCTTTACCACCCACCACTCCTACTGCCAAACTACAACTGCCCTTTCAGGATGTGGCAGGACCCAAGGGCATCATCCATGCTCATGTTCCTTTCTCTTTCACCAATCTGTCCCAAATTGAAAGATGTCTTGGCCCCTCCTCTTCTGAGCCAGACATTTATATAAAAGAATTTTGTTATGTCACCCAATCCTATGACCTGATTTGAAGAGATATTTACAACATTCTCTCCACTACCCTCTCTCCAGAGGTGAGGCAGAGGGTTTAAAAGGCAGCACAGGGAGCAGCAGACAACTTGTATGCAACAGACCCAACTAAATAGGCAGGCACACAGGTGGTTCCAGATGTCCAGCCAGACTGGACATATCAGAAAGGGGATCCTGGTCAAGCTCTTAGAGACCACATGATAGTTTCCCTCACTGAGGGCTTGAAAAATGTTTCCCAGAAAACAGTCAATTATGACAAAATTATGGAGATCACCCAACACCCAGAGGAGAATCTGGCCCAAATCCTCTCTCACCTAACAGAGGCATTACAAAAATTTATCAAGATAGACCCTACATCTCAAAGTGGTATGATCATTATCAATACCCATTTTATATCCCAGTCAGCTCTGACATCAGGAAAAAACTAAAGAAAATAGAGGAAGGACCACAGGCTAATCAGACAGACCTATTAAATGTGGCCCACAAGGTATTTAATATTTGAGTAGACCAGGCAAAACAGGAGCAATTAAACAGGGACAAACAAAAGGTCCAAAAAAATCTGGCTAATTACCAGATGCTGGCAGCTGGCCTACAAGGGAAACATCCCTCTAAACATGGGGGTCCACCAGGCAAATGTTTCAAGTGCAGACACCCTGGACATTGGGCATAAGAATGTCCTAATCCAAGGCCTCCTCCTGGCCCCTGCCTGAACTGTAAATAGCTGGGACACTGGGGGGTCAATTGTCCTCTTCGCCAGAATGGTAGGAGGCCAAACCCCCCTCAGTCCCAAGAGCCACATTCAGAGCCCATTCTGCCACAACTTTTTGGATTGGCCGCTGAGGATGATTGGTGGTGCCCAGGATCACCATTGGCCCCCACGGACATCACCATTAACAAACCCAGCATAACTGTCAGCACCTCAGGTAAGCCTACTTCATTGCTACTTGACACTGGGGCCACATTTTCAGCTTTACCAATGTACAGAGGACCCACAATCCCATGACAGATTACTATTGTAGAAGTTAATGTAGTTCCTGCCCAACCAAGAGCCACCCTTCCCTTAACATGCTTCTTCCTAGAAACTACATTCTCACATAGCTTCCTGATCATACAGGCCTGTCCTACTCCCATTTCAGGGAGAGATATCTTATCAAAATTCAAGGCATCCATATATTTCCATCAAGTCTCCATCAACCCCACCAGTATGCTGCTGCTTCAAACTGCTTCCAATCCCTCTCCTTCTTCCCGAAAATCCTCTCCTTCCATTGTCTCCCATCATATTCCCATTGAAATTACCCTAAAGGACCCCACCCACTTTCCAAAGGTCCCACAATACCCTATTGCTCTAAAACATCTCCACGGCCTAAAACCTTTCATATCCAGCTTCCTTACTAAAGGTGTCATTCACCCTACCCACTCTCCCTTCAATACTCCCATTCTGCCTGTCCTCAAACCAAACAGGTCCTACCAAATGGTTTAGGACCTCTGAGACATCAATGTTGCACTTGTCCCTATATACTCTGTAGTCCCCAATCTGTATACCTTACTTTCTCATATCCCTTCCTCTTCCTCCTTCTTTACTGTTCTTGATCTCAAAGATGTTTTCTTCACCATACCTGTCCATCCCACTTCGCAAGATCTTTTCATGTTTACCTGGACAGACCCCAAAACCCATCATTCCCAACAGTACATCTGGATGGTCCTTCCACAGGGCTTTACAGATAGCCCTCACCTGCACCTATTTGGTCAGGCACTGGCCTCTGACCACTAGCTAACCTAAATCTCAAGCCTTCCTCTTTACTTCAATATGTAGATGATCTTCTTCTTTGCAGCCCTACCTTACCTCTTCCCTAGATACATACTTCTTCCCTCTTAAACCTTTTAACCCAACATGGATACCATATCTCATGCAAAAAAGCTCAGTTCTCCTTACCCTCTGTTACCTATCTAGAGATTAAAATTCCATCTCACAAATGGGAGATAACCATAACTATAAAACAACTCATCTGCAATCTCCCTATACCTACCTCAAAAACAGAAATTCTCTCCTTTCTGGGTCTGGGAGGGTACCCTCACCTATGAATTCCAAATTTCAATCTTCTGGTGAAACCTCTCTATGAGGCAGCTAAGGGAGATCCCTTAGAACTATTAGACCCCACACACCCTATTAAGAGTCATTTTCTTCAACTCCAATCAGCCATACTGTTGGCCCCTGCTCTTTCTCTTCTAGACCTACAAAGATCATTCATCCTTTATGTTACTGAGTTGTCAGGATTAGCTCTAGGGGTTTTGGGACAAACTACTGAGGGATGCTTTGGCCCAGTGGCATACCTCTCAAATCAGCTAGGTCCCACCACAAGGGTTTGGCCCCTCTGCCTCTGAGCACTGGCATCAGCTGCCTCCTTGGCCCTGGAGAGCAACAAATTAACTTTTGGACAACCCACACTCATAAAATCACCCCATCATCTCCAAGACCTTTCAAATTTACCACCTCACTTTCAGTCCTTTCATGCCATTTTCCTGGAAAACCCTTCATTCACCCTCCAGCCCTACCCTCCTTTAAACCTGGCCACTTTACTCCCTCAAGGCTCCCCTACTTCCCAGACTCACTCATGTCCAGAGACTCTGGACAATCTACTCCCATCACTACCTAACATATCCTCAGACCCTATTCTGGATCCAGACTTTGTCTGGTTCATTGATGGTAATTCTCCCCCCTCCTCTGTCCCAGGACAGCACCATACAGGTTATGTAATAGTTTTGCTTTCCTAGATAATTGAAGCCCATGCACTCCCCTCTGGTACCATTTCACAAAAGGCAGAGTTTATTGCCTTGACTAGAACCCTCACCTTTGCACAGGGTAAAAAGGCCAACATATATACAGACTCAAAATATGTTTACTATATCTTACATTTACACTCAACAACATGGCAAGAACATGGACTTATGTCCACTAAGGGAACACCTGTATTTAAGAGACAAGTCCACTTTTCAGGACCCCCCAACATTACTAGAACACTCTCAACTACCCCCACTTCTCAGTTTTCCCATGGCAGACCACAAACTTGTTGTAAAATTTTTCCTTGGCAAAACTGTGAGTAAGATATATCAGCCTCCTGCCATAAAATCCTCTTAAACTTTACATCACACAATTCCACTTTTTGGGTAGATTTAAATGATAAGTTTATACTTATAGAAAGCACCACTTCATCCCCCACACAAATAAACCCTCTAACTGGAGCTGCCTTGAGTAGAACTGTGTCAATATGGGAAACGGAAAATAACAAACTAAGTCCTCTTTTCTATCAATAATAATTTCTGCTTAGATAATCAAGGCATCTTCTTCCTTTGTGGGACAAACATATATCTTTGTCTTCCTACTAATTGGACAGGGAATTGTATTTTAATTTACCTTACTCCAGATATCCAAATAACCCCTCATAACCCATCATTTTCTGTACCTTTATCAGCCTCTATTAGGCACAAGTGCTTTGTTGCTGATCCCTTGTTAATAGGCCTAGAAATTGTTGCTGGTGTGGGGTCAGGAGTCAGTGGGTTTATAACATCCACAACATACTACAGATACTTGTCAGGCAGCTTACACTCTATTGCCCAACAAGTCAATATCCTACAACATCAAATATTCATTGGCAGGTGTAGTTCACCAAAATTACTGGGGATTAGACCTCTTGAACACTGAAAAAGGAGGCCTCTGCATGTTCTTAGCAGAAAACTTCTGTGTCTGTGCAAACAAGTCAGGAATAGTCTGAGACAGAGCCAAAAAAGTCTTAGAAAAAGTCTCAGACATCCACCAACAGCTGTCAGATTCTTGGGGTTCCTAGTTTGCACAGCTGCCCTGGATGTCCTGGCTTCTACCCCTAGTTGACCCTTAGTCCTGCTCTTATTAGCATTAACCTTTGGGCCTTGTCTGTTTTGCTGTTTTCAATTTTTTCTACAGGAATGCACACATGCCTTCACCAACCAGACAGTCACTGAACTCTTCAGAGTGGGAAACCAACCACTCTGCAGAGAACATGATTTTCCTCCACACTAAAATGTCCTGCCTTTATCCACCCCTCATTAGTCCCCTTATCCATAAACAATGTCCCTTTTCAGCTGGAAGAAGTTACAGAAGATGATGACCTCTGCCAAATCAACTCAAAACAAAACCACTGGAACATTAGGCAGGTGCAGGGCTTCTCCTCTGCTTGGAGAGAACAGCCCCACACCCTGCAGAGCCCTAGGCACACAACAGGCTGGCGTCTCTGGTGCCTCTCAGAGCACAGTTCCATGCATGTGCCCCACAGCAGGGCTTTCCACTCCCAGAGGGTGGGTACCAAATCCCAGTTACCATGGGGGCCCAGATACTTGTTCTCCTGGCTGCTAGTGCAAGACCTGTCACAAAATGGCTCCTCCCTATAAGGTGGTGCCTTCTTCTACCCACTATCCCCCAGTCCTCAAAATGCCCACCAAAAGGCCCACCAAAACTTGACTTAAAATCTGCCCTGCCCAGCAACTCTTCCAGCCTATAAGAACCCTCCACACACCCACTTCCAACCTATCCCAATGCGACACATCAATCACCCCTTCCCCCTCCCACCTAGAATCCATAAAAGCCTCACCCCTTCCTCCCTGGGTGGCTGCTCTTTCCTTTGCTAGAGACAGCCCTGGCAGCTTCTCCCAATAAAGATCTGTTGAGTTTATGGGTTTTTCAGCTCCTTACCTAGCAGTCATAAGGGTGGATTCCTAAATGGAGTTGGTATCCTCATGAGAGATGCCAAAGTCATTTTTGTCTCTTTCTCTGCATTTGTATGTGAGGTCATGTGATGGAACAGTAAGGTAGCCATCTGCAAGGCAGGAAAAGACACTTCACTAGAAAGCAATCCTACTGGCATCTTGATCTTGGCCATCTAGCCTACTATCTTGTGAGAAAATAAATGTCTGTTATTGAAGCCACCCAGTCTGTGGTATTTTATTTTTGCAGACAAGCTGACTAACACAGAGAGGAAACTTTCAATACAGTCAGATTCAGATACAGATCAGTAATTTTAAAATTGCCACAATGAAAATATTAATGAACCTAATGCAAAAAGTAAGCAGCATACACATACAGATGAGGAATCTCAGCTGAGAGACAGAAACTATGTCTTAAAAGGTAATGCTAGAGGTGAAAAGTAAGATTGCAAAAATAAAATATCTTTCCACTGGCTTATCAATAGAATGGATATACCAGAACAAAAAAAAAAGTACTGAATTAAAAGTAGTTACCAAAAAATGGAATCATAGAGTAAAAAGAAAAAAAAAGGAACACAGTATCCAAAAATTGTGCAACAATATTAAATATTCTGACATAAAAACAGTTGGAGTAAGAGCTGGGGATACAGGTCAGTGGTAGAGCATTTACCTAGCATGTGCAAGACCCTGGGTTCAATCCCTAGCACTGTGAGTAAAAAAGAAAAAGAAATAGTTGGAGTAACACAAGGAAAAGAGAGAACAAGACATAAAAATATTTAAAGAAAAAATGGCTCAGAATCTTTCAAACTTGATGAAAGATATCAATCCTAAGATCCAAGAAGCTCCATGAACTCAAGCCAAATAATTAAAATAAGACCAAAGTAATATATTACAATTAAACTGCTAAAAAACAAAAATATGTAGAAATTCTTAGAAATAAAAAGATAAAAAAAGACAAATTATATGCAAAGGAACAATATTATAGCCAAATTCCTATCCAAAATAATGAAATCAAGAAGACATCCAAACATTTTTCAAATCCTGAAAGAAAAACATGGTCAACTTAGCGTTCTATAACCAGAAAAACTATTCATCAAAAATAAAGGTTAGAGCAAATATGGTGATAAATACCTAGCAAATCACATTGCTAGGAAACTGAAACAGAGGAATCTTGAGTTCATGGCCAGCTTGGCCTACATAGCAAGTTCAAAGCCAGCCTGGGCTACATAGCAAAATCCTGTCCAAAAAAAAATTTTTTTAATTAAATAAAATTTTTCTGTCACACAAATTTGAAAAAAAAAATAGATCCTCAGCGCACTTAGATTACAATAAATGCTAAAAGGAGTTTCTTATTTCAAAGGACAGTGATAGTAAAAAGAAATCCAGTTCTGCCAGAAAGAATGAAGATCACATAAAAGAGTAAATAGGTTGGAAAATATATTATTTTTTAAAAAACATCATTCATACAGACACTTCACATGTCTTTAAAAGACTGTTGATTCTTAACAGCTCTCTATTATATTTTTTTGTTTTGTATGTACTGTTTTGTTTTTTGCGGTGCTAGGAATGGAATCTAGGGCCTCATGCAGGTTAATTAACCACTCTCCCACCACTGAGCTACATTCCCACTCCTTTTGTAAAGTTTATAGTCTATGTAGAAATAAAATAGATGAGAACAAAAAGGCAAAGAGTGGAAATAATTGTAAGGTTTTTACAAAGTTTGTGAAATAATGCAATTTTGAAAGTAAGCATTAATAAAATAATAGTATATATTATAATATTTAGAATAATCACTAAAAATAAACATGAAAAGAAACATAACTAAAATGTCAATAGCAAAAATAACATGGAATACTAAAAAGCATTTGATTTAGAAAGAGATAAAATGAGAAAGAAGAAAAAACAGAAAATGAAAATTAAAAGCAGTAAAATGCAAGAATTAAACCCAACATATGAATAATGATGTACCTTAACCTAGCCCTGCAGGTGTTCCACTATGGCATCCAATCACATCAGATCTCAAAAACTTGGCAGGGTCAGGCCTGGTTAGTACTTGGATAAGAGTCTGCCTGAGAACACCAACTGCTGTAGGCTTGGGTAAAGGACACAGCAACACATTCTCCCAAAACTATCAGCCACTGATAACCCTATGTATAGCAAAGAAGCACTGACAATAGTGTTTTATCTATTGTATGTAGGGTCACTATGAATCAGACATCAACTGGATGGCACCTATCAACAACAACTAATTAAAAACCAGGAATATCAGAATGGCAAATATATATTAGATAGATAGATAGATAGATAGATAGATAGATAGATAGATGATAGATAGATAAGATGGATCTATATTTTGTTTAAAAGATATGGTTTCAAAATAGACCTAAGTTGAAAATAAAAGAATAGAAAAGATTTAACACTAAAGAGTATAGAAATTAGTGTGAGTATATTAATATGAGAAAAAGACTTCAGGATAAAGAGTATTACCAGATATGAAGGGTAACAGCCCATAAAACACAAAGTGACCAATTCATTAAGAAATAAATTTCTTAAATGTGTATGTACCAAATAACAAAGAAACCAAATATTGACCAAATTAAAGCAAGAAATCCTTGTGGTAATTTGTACTATGTCAGCTTAACAAAGTTAGAACTGTTTACTAGGATCTCCTCCTCTGTGTGGTTTCAATTCTGCATTGGTCATAATAGAAAATTAAGTAAGATTTAGAGGAAAAAAGTGAAGAAGCAGTCAGTACACTGAGAGTGGAAGTAAAACACCAACTTCTATGCTCACACATGTTGTCACTGATCTGTTGCCTTTCATGTGCATGGAACAGCAACAGATCCTATGCCACATCAAGCTCCCATTGCATCTTTTTTTTAAGCTTCTATGAATCCTAGATAATGCTCCCATGGGAAAGATGACAGCCCCTTCTGTGGGCCACTCACTTCATAAAAGCTGGGAGAATGTGGGGATAAATCTGGACAATTTAGGTAAAAATACCAATTCCTGTGAATCTGCACAAGAAACATTAATAGCTAAATTGGAAAAGTAAAAGGGACTTGCCAGAAAAGGCAAGCCAGGAACATGCCCAGGCTTGCGCAGGCAAGTTAGTTCCGCCCACCCCTCCCACCCAAAAAATCCCACCACAACCTGATTGGAAGTTCTGCAAAACTTTTTTGGCTCCTCTCCTGTGATTGGACAATTAATCCTAAACAGTGATTGGTCAGCCAAGGTTATTTAAGCAGTTGCAGTTCCCCAGCTCATTCACTCAGCTCCTCCAGCCTGGCATCAGATAAGAGCTCTCTACTGACTTCAGGACCATCTCTGGACAACAGCCATCAGCTGGACAGCCCCAGTGGAAGTGTCAGGAAAGAGGCAACGAGGGAGGCATTCATCGCCCCCACCATTGCCACTGCCCACATGGCAGCTTCCAGAGCTGTGTCACTCAGGCTGTGTCATTTGTGCTATAACTTCTCTGGGTTCCTCTGCCCTTACAAGGGTGGAGGCAACAAAGAGCTGTTTGTGTTTGTAAAGGGAAATATCCCAAGGCTTATCCTTCTCCTAGGCACCTACCCTATTCCCAAGGGTCTAGATAGAGGTTTTATGTACACAGCACTCTGCCACTGATATCCAGGCCAGACCAGGAGCGCCCCACAGGAGAAGGAAAAGACAGATCCAGGTCCTAATCAATCGTAATGGGGTACACTTCGTTCCACAAGTTTTCATTTGTCCTTTCTCTTCCATGTTTCACATCTAATTTATATTCCTCACTACTAACCCTAATACATAGCAATTTTAGAGCAAATTAAAGGCAACAAAATTCCATAGATTTCTTCATTAGCTCTTAAAATTGCATAATGTCTTAAAACTGTCCTAAAAAGTGTTTTCGCAGTTGAAGAAAAATCTAATTCTTTTATTCCCTATCACTTATTCTGCTTCTACTTTCCTGAATGAATTCTAATTGGCACTGTCTATCAATAATTGAGCCTGAAGCCATACCACTATGGTGTCCAATCCCATCAGATCTCAGAAGCTAAGCAGGTTTGGGCATAGTTAGTACTTGGATGGGAGACCACCTGGGAACACCAGGAGCTGTAGGCTTGGGAGAAGGACCTGGCAAGCCACACCCATAGACCAATCAACCATTGAAAACCCTATGAATAAGGGAGAAAAACTGACAATAGTGTTTTGCCTGTTGTACAGAGGGTCACTATGAGTTGGACACTTAGTCAATGGCACCTAACAACAACAACATCAATAACTGATATAACAAGTAAACAAGAATCAATAAGAATATAGAAGAATTTACAGAATATTGTCAACCACCTTAATGTAGTGACTTTGAAAGAAAAGTCAACAACAGAATCAACATCCCTGTCAAGTGCACAGGGACTACTAACTAAGCTCAACCATATAGTTGGCAGGAAACATGTGTCAATAAATGTTAAGAGGGCCAAATCTAACGATACACTTTGCCCACATCAGGATTAAGTTAGAAATCAATAAGATGCTTTCAAAATCTAAAACCATTTGAAATTTAACAGCATGGAACTGGGAGGGGTGGCACAAGCCTATAATCCCAGCAACTCCAGGGGCAGAGGCAGGGGGGACTGTAAGTTTGAGACCAGAGGCAGTCTGGGTAATTTAGCAAAACCCTGTCTCAAAAAGTTTTTAAAAATGGGCTGGTGGTGCAACTCAGTGGCACAGCACTTGCAAAGGATGCAAATGTGAGACCCTGGGTTCAACCCTCAGTACAGAAAAAAAAAAAAAAGAAAGAAAGAAAGAAAGGAAGGAAGGAAGGAAGGAAGAAAGAAAGAAAGAAAATTAACAGCATGTTTCTTTAAAAAGGATAAGTAAAATAAACTCCAAGATAACATCTTAAATATTTTAACTGAATATAAAATTACAACATAATTAAACTTTGTGGCTTATAAACAGTACTTAAGGAGAAATGTATTGTTTTCATTGCCTTTTTGGAAAAGAAGAATAGTATAAAATCTGTTTCCAATTTAGGAAGATAATTCTGAAAGTGCCTGCAGCCATAGCCCTGTGGCATCGGATCCCATCAGATCTCGGAAGCTAAGCAGGGTCGGGCCTGGTTAGTACCTGGATGGGAGACTGCCTGGGAACACCAGAAGCTGTAGGCTTGGGAGAAGGACCTGGAAAGCCCCTCCCAAAAATCAATCTGCCATTGAAAACCCTATGCACAGCAGAGAAGCACCGACAATAGTGTTTTCCGTTGTACAGAGGGTCACTATGAGTCGGATACCGACTTGACGGCACCTACCAACAACAACAACAATTCTGAAAGTAGAAAATACAAAGTGAAGAAAGAAAATTAAAAGATCAATAAAGTAGAAAATTTCAAAACAATAGAAAAAGTCATAAAGTCAAATGTTTGTTTTTTTAAAAAGATTTATAAAATTGATAAATTTTAGCAAGAGTAATTAAAGAAATAAAAAAGATATGCTTGTCAAATGTCAGAAGAGAAAGAGGATACATTTCTACAAATCCTACAAATATTAATACTAATAACATTGGGATATTTTGAACAACTTTTGCCAATGAATTTAACAACTTAAATGAATGGACGTATTTTTTGAAGAACACCTTACCAAAAATGGCAAGATAAATAATAGAAAATCTGAATAGTCTTATATATATTTTAGTAAAATAAATAAATAAATAAATAAGAGAATACATAATTCACTTTTGGGCCGAACAGTTTCAATGGCAAATTCTATCAAACATTTTTTTAACTTCCTATTCGTAATTTTTAATGTACAACTTAATGGGTCTGATTATGACATTTCCATACGTGAATTTCATTATGCATTGCTCACATTCACTTCCCCCTTACCCGGTATTGACCCTTCTCCTCCATCTGCTCCCTCCCTACCAATGGTCTCCTTTCTACTTGCATGTCTTTTTTGTGAGTATGTGTATCTATCTATATATGTCCCAATTTTGCCATAGGGGCAACATACATGATATTTTCTTTTTCTCCCAATACCCTTTCTTGCCCCCATGTTTTAGCTTACTAATTTTTTTATTAAGTAGTCATAAAATATCCTAACTTTAAACAAAGTAACCTAATCAAGAAATCAAAAACTCATATTTGATGGCTACAAATCCATTTTAAAGGATAGGATATATTCTACATTTTCACTCTCTTCAAAGTAGTAGGCTTTTATCCAATTTAATAATCTTTAAGATTCTTCCCACAGACTTAAAAAAAGGCAAAGCAAAAAACTAAACCCCGTTTCTGTCATCCTAATCTACAAAATTTTCAGTGAGAAAACAAAAGTATACATACAAGTTCAAAAAAATTAAGGCCCAAATTAAAAAATTGTTCTTTTCTCCAGTGTTTTTCCTGAATACTTCATAAATTACTCCAACATTTTTAGAAATCAAGCTTAGATCATACATTTAACTAGAAAAGTACTTGAATTCATTCTTAGACTACAATCACACTAATTAACCATATAAAATCAGCTAAGAGGGCTCTACCATAATAATGTGAAAATAAACACTAAAGAAAATATTCAAGTGGCATTTATTCTTTAATGTATAAATGTTGGTGGGCTGGAGAGTAATAAGAATTTTGCTATATTCATTGTGCAACTATTATATGACTTTTGCTTAGAAATTCATCAACTTACATGTTTTATATAACCATAGTTCTCACACAGCCTGCAGCAGTACCACTGTGGCGTCCTATCCCATCAGATCTCAGATGCTAGGCAGGGAAGGGCCTGGTTAGCACTTGGATAGGAGACTGCCTGGGAACACCAGATGCTGTAGGCTTGGGAGAAGGACCTAGCAACCCACTCCAAAAAAATAGTCATTGAAAACCCTATGAATAAACACTGACAATTGTGTTTTGCCTATTGTATGTAGGGTCACTATGAGTCAGACACCGAATGGACAGCACCTAACACCTACAACAATTCACACATATTCATAAATTCACATCATATATTTTGAGGTAATCCTCTTCCCATTCGGCTCTCTACTTTATTTCTCCTCCCCTTCCCCTACCTCGGTTCCCTTCCACTGATCCCCTGCCATCTTCTTTCAGCTTTGCCTATATTTTCCATTCATGGTGTGTCAAACATGTAACATGGAAGTAGCACCAATTCTACAGGAACTCTTTCAAAAACTAAAGGACAAAAATTACCAAATCATCACATGAAGAAAGCAGAATCCTAATAAGATATGACAAAGGCTATACCTAGACTGCCTGCTATGGTACCACTGTGGTGTCCCATCCCATCAGATTTCAGAAGTTAAGGAGGATCAGGCCTGGTTAAGTACTTGGATGAGAGACCACCTGGGAAAACCAGGTGCTGCAAGCATGGGAGAAGGACCTGGCAAACCACTCCCAAAAAACAATCAACCATTTAAAACCCTATAAATATCAGAGAAGCACTAACAATACTGTTTCACCTATTGTACATAGGGTCACTGTGAGTCAGACACCGACTCGATGGCACTTAACAAAAATATACAAAGAGTAAAATGTAGATCAATGTCCCTCATGAACCTAGACACAAAAAAATAAAATAAAGTAAAAAACAAAATACTAGCAAATCAATTATAGCATTATATTTTAAATGTATCATGACCAACTAGGATTCATCCCCTAAAAACAAAGATGGCTTAACATATCAGAAAAATTTAACTCACTACATTTTAGTAATTAACATCTTCTTAAACAGAAAATTTTTATTATCAAGAGAAAACAAAACACAAACAAAACTCAAAGCTCATTCATTATTAAAAGACAAAAAGAATCCACTTAGCAAATTAGGAATAAAATGGAATTTCTGCAATCTAATAAAGGCATGTATGCTAAGTCAACAGCTAACATTTTCTTAACTGGTGAAATAGTAAATATTTTCACCCCAACATTGAGAACAAGGCAAAGATGTCTGCTCTCATTGTTTCTATTCAACATTATTTTTTTAGAACATGTGTAACTCAATAAGAAAAGAAAAAAACACAGGGATTAGGAAAAAATGAATTGGTCTTTATTTGTGATGATATGATAGAATGCAAAAAAATCCTTAAGAATATATAAACAAAAACTACTAAAAATATATGAATTCAGCAATGTTTCAGGTTGCAAAGCCAACTGAAACCCTCAATTGTATATGTATCTATAGCTATATCTATATATAGATAGATATACTAGCAATGAACAACAGGAAATAATTTTTAAACACCATTTATAACAGCATTCTAAAACAAAATAATCAGAAACCAATTTAATAAGCTATTGGTAAGATCTCCATACTAAAACTACAAAACTTTATAAGAGAAATAAGAGAATAACTCTTGTAAACAAATAGAAGGACATACAATATCCAGAGATTAGAGGAGCCAATCTTGTTAAAATATTGATTTTCTCCAAATTGAGCCTTGATTCAATGCAATTCTAATAAGAATTCTGGCATATGTCTTTATAGAAATTAACTGATTTCTGTGCAGTTTGATTCTAAAGTTTATACGGAAATGCAAAGAATCTAGAATAGCTAAAATAATCTTGAAATAAATCAGTATTGGAGGACTTTGTCTGACTTCAAGACTAAAATTATATTAATCAAAACAATGTGATCCTAAGAATATGAATCAACAACTAGATCAAAGTAATAGAATATAGATTTTAGTAACAGACCTGTGAAATAACAGACCTGTGAAATAGATGCCTTCTTTTTTTTTTTTTTTTTTTTTTTTTTTTTTTTTTTTTTTTTTTTTTTCAGTGCTGGGGATTGAACCCAAGGCCTTGTACATGCTATGATGTGCTCTACCACTGAGCTACATCCCCAACCAAACCCTTTGTGGCAAGGGTCCCAAACAATTCAGTACAGAACAAAAAGTCTTTTCATCAAATGAAACCAGAACAACTGGAAATTCATAGTAAAATCAAACAAACAAACAAACCTTGTGTTACATCATATATAATTATGTATTAAAGATGAATATTTAATGTGAACACAAAAGCTAAAACTTCAAAAAAATGTAGACAATAACTTTGCTTTCTTCAGGCAAAGATATCTTAAAGAGAACACAATATAATAGGCCCATTGAAGGAAAAATTGACAAATTGAATTTCTTCAAAAAGGAAAACTTCCACAGGGTGCAGTGGCATATGGCTGTAATCCCAGTGATTTGGAAGGCAGAGGCAGGAGGATCGCAAGTTCGAGACCAGAGATGGTCTGTGTAACTTGGCAAGACCCTATCTCAAAAATTTTTTAAAAAGGGGGGGGCAGGGCTGAGGGTGCAGCTCAATAGTACAGAACTTGCAAAGCATGCAAGCAAGGCCCTGGGTTCAACCCCAGTACCGCAAAAAAAAAAAAAAAAAAAAAAAAAAAGGAAAACTTCCATCAGAATCTATGGTATATGCCTATAATCCCAGGGATTCAGGAGGGTGAGGTAGGAGGATCATGAATTTAAGGCCAGAAGCATCCTATGTAACTGGTGAAACTCTGTCTTAAAATAAAAAGTTGAAAAGGATTTAGGAGTACAGCACAGTAGTAGAGCACTTATCTAGTATAAATGAGGCTCTGGGTATATATCCCTGTACTGGGGGGAAAAGAAAAAAGAAAAAAAGTAAAGTTCTATTTATCAAAAACTCTGTTAACAAAGTGGAAGCCACAGATTGCAAGGAAATGTTTGTAACATGTACATCTCACAAAGGTATTTTATCCAAAATATTTAGAGAATCTAATAATAATACAAATAATTTAATTAAAAACAAAACTCAAAAAAGTTCACAAAAGAAGATACATGAGTGCCCAATGAGTGGATGAAAATGGGAAAAGTAACCTGGGAGTGAACATTTAAACCACATTGACTATCTCTATATACCTCCTAAAATGGATAAAATGAAAAAGACTTATAACACCAAATATAAGAGAGGGGGTAAAGCTATCAGAATTTTCATATGCTACATACAAAATGGAAAATCAGCAATTCCTTAAGAAGGTAAAATATATCCACCTCAAGACTCAGCATTTCCATACCTGTGCACTTATCCAATAGATATGCAAATTATACCCACTAAAAATATTTGTACAAGACTACTCACAATGATTTTATTAATAATACTAAAAAAACCTCTGAAAACAGCCCGGGAGTCTATCAACTCTGATGAACTGTGGTATATTCATGCAATGGCATGCTAGTCAGCCACAAAAAGGAGCAAACCACCCATACACACAACAGCATGAATGAATCTCAAAAACAGGCTAAGTAAAAGTAGCCATATATACATATACCAAAAAATACACACGTATAAATAAATATGCTTTTATTTATAGGACATTCTAGAATAGGCAAAACTATCCTATGATGATAGAAACCACAACAGTGGTTACATCTGGAGGTGAGAATGAACTGGAAAGGGATAGAAAGTTCTTTCTGTGGTGATGAAAATATTCTCTACCTTAATATAGTTATGGATTACATTGATATATATACATATACATATACATATATATATATATATATATATATATATATATATATATATATGCCTGCAGCCATAGCCCTGTGGTATCTGATCCCATCAGATCTCGGAAGCTAAGCAGGGTTGGGCCTAGTTAATACCTGGATGGGAGACCGCCTGGGAACACCAGAAGCTGTAGGCTTGGGAGAAGAAGCTGGCAACCCCCTCCCAAAAATCAATCTGCCATTGAAAACCCTATGAACAGCAGAGAAGCACTGACAATAGTGTTTCTTCTGTTGTACAGAGGGTCGCTATGAGTCGGATACCGACTCGACGGCACCTAACAACAACAACAACTATATATATATATATATATATATATATATATATATATATATATATGCCAAATCCTATTAAACTGTACACTTCACATCTGTGCACTTCAAGATATGGAAATCCTACATCAAATTAATCTTTCATATTGAAAGTCAGGCTAATGGTTAACTCTGAGGGAAAGGAAGGAAATATTACTGGACAGACCACATAAAGTAGACTTATGGCTACTGGCAATGCTACCAGAGAATGTTTCCCATGTGATAATTCATTTATCTACCACTCTTTTTTGTGCACTCTTCTGTTTGTATATTATATCACAATAAAATCTTACTGAAGACCTCAGCCAACCATGGGGAATTCTGAAGCCATGTCCCAAGTTGGAGTGAGAGGCCCTGATATTTGATTGTTGGGTTGCCTGGGAAGATAGGATGCCCTTGGGAGAGGTGACTCAGCTGAGGCGTTTCCTCCAGAGTGGGCTGAAAGTTGAAGGGTGTTTTCTGGCAGTAATCCCAGAAACTGAGAAGAGCTTTACCCTGAAGGGAGATTTAAGTGACTCATTAATATGCACTACACATTTTGTTCCTAGATTTCTTACATGAATTGTTAAAATCAATTAGAGAATAATAAAAAAAAAAAAAACAGAAACAATGCATTTAGAGAGCCCCTTAATAGAATCTTGTTGTTTGTTTGTTAGGTGCCGTCGAGTCATGTCCAACTCATAGTGACCCTCATAGGGTTTTCAATGGCAGATTGTTTCAGGATTGCCTTGGGAGTGGGTTAGTATTTTGTAGCTCATGAACAACATTTTTCACATCAAAGGAAAAAAAATCTGCCTACTGAGTTTTAGAACATTTATTTAAACATGGGGGATTGTCTATTTCTGTCAAAAACTATCAGTGTGTCTATGACTCAAACTTCCTCTAAACTGTTTTACTTTTATGAATTCATATTCTCTGACTCATTTGTTCCATGGTGAAATAATCTATAAATTTAGCTCCATCAAAAGCTCCAACATGACTTTATTTTATGGAATTTCACAAACTAACATCAAAGTGTTTGTTAAACAACAAATCAACAATTTGTTTTTTAAAAAAAACTATAGAAATGGTATGGGAAAACATGCTTACCAGGCATCAAAGCACAAAATAATGTTATAGAAATTCAGTAAGTATGACCCAGCCCCAAAATAGGCAATCAGATGAGTAGACCAAAATAAAGATTCCAAATCAGACCCATGAGGTAATACTTTTAATAGGTAGCAATACAAAAGGAATGTTCCATAAATGTTACCAGGATAACTGATCTGACAAATGCATTATTTTCCAATCCTATCAGGGGGAAAAAGAGGATCACAAAGATTTCACATTTACTTAAATGAATAACAGTAGATTAAATACAGAGAGAGAGAAAGAGAGGGAGAGCAAGCGCATGCCAGGACATTACCTCCAAAGTAAAGCACTGATTACTGTACTTTGTACATCCCATCAAGAATATATACAACACGTAATGGCTGGTTCAAGTTCTGTAGGCAGCATTTTCCCTACCTAGGATATTGCTCCTACCCATTTCCTGGGGTACGTGAAAGGCTTTCAGCTTTGAGTAGGGCCCAGAACAAGAAAGAGCTATAGAGCAAGACCAGATTGTAGAGCATGTGGTCCTTGTTGAATCACGTGATCAGCAGTCAGTATTGCATCAGAGGTATTGTTAGTGGCAAAAGTTGTCATGTGACATTTATGACAAACACTAGTAAGAAAGCAAGATCAAGCCAGACACAGTGGTGTATACCTGTAATTCCAGCAACTCAGGAGGCTGAGGCAGGGGGATCACAAGTTTGTGTCCAAAGGCAGTCTGAATAATTTAGTGGGACCCTGTCTCAAATTTTAAAAAATAATAATAATAAATGGGCTGGAGGTGCAGCTCAGTGGCAGAGTGCTTGTAAAGCATGCATGGGAACATGGATTCAACACCTAGTACTGCAAAAAAAAATTAAAAATAAAAATCATGTCTCCTGCAGTAGAGAATTATTCCCCCTATAAACAGTAAGTTTTTCTGTTCTACTGAACCCTATTAGAAATGGAAAGCTTGCTCCTAGAACATCAAGTGAATAAGTAGCCAAAAATACTGATTATGAGCTGCCAGACCCATTAAAACATAAGGTCAGATAGTCCCAGCAATAGGCCATCATAATGTGCAAATTGTGCATTGAGTACACAAAGGACCAGAGGTCATGAAGCAATAAGTTAGTTTCAGAGAGAACAATGTGGCTCAATGTAGTGGTCTGTGGGACTACTACAGCCCTGAGTGAGCAGGTCAAGCTGTTTTTATTAGATTCATATCCTAACATTGAACATTCTTATAAGTCAGCTAGGGTTAATGTAAACTTTAAAAATCAACTGAGTTCTTTTGGGATAGGGAGGGGTTATTTATTATTTATATCCACATACTCTGCACTATGCATGTAGGCAATGCTGCATGTGGACAGAGTCTGTGCCAAAGGTCAGAGAGATACCAGGAGGGGCTTTCAAGCTTGGAGAGCTTCTAAGAGCTGGAGCCTTCCCCAGTCAAACAACTGGAGCCTTCCCCAGCTTTTCCTCAGAGATTCTGCAGCCATTTAGCCATGCCTTCCATTGCATTTGGGTACTTGGGTGTTTGACTCTGATTGACTAAGTGGAATGATTTGTGCCTATTCCCAAAAAAATGTGGAAACTATCAAACAATACCATTGATATCACACACAAGCATAATTTTCCTGAGGATCACTCAAAAGTGATTGCAGTAGTATACACACAGGGAATTGCCAGAACATCAACCAGGGATATCATTGCTGATGTCAGTTGGATATTAGCCAAAAGCAGAGAATACCAGTAAGATGTCTATCTATGTTTTATCAACTATGAAAAGGTATTTCACTATGTGAATCATAACAAATTATTGATAACACTGGGAAGAATAGGAATACTAGAGCACCTAATTGTATTCATGAAGAATCTGTACATGGACAAGGAGGTAGTAATTTGAACAGAAAAAGGAAACACATCCTGGTTTAAAGTTGAGAAAGGTGTTCATCAGGGCTGTATGCTTTCACTGTACCTCTTCAACCTCTATGCTGAGCAAATAATCTGAGAAGATACACTTTTTGAAGAAGAACACAGCATCACAAATTGAGGAAGACTCATTATCCTGCATTGTGCAGATGATGCCACTTTACTTGCTGAAAGTGAAGAGGATTTGAAACACTTACAGATGATCATCAAAGAACACAGCCTTCCGTATGGATTGTGCCTCAACATCAAGAAAAGAATTCCTTAAAACTGAGTCAGTAAGCAACCTCATGATAAATGGAGAAAAGATTGAGCTTTACTTGGTTCTACAATCAATACCCACAGAAGCAGCAGTTAAGAAATTAAAAGACATATTGCACTGGGGAAAGCTATTGCAAAAGACCTCTATAAAATGTTGAAAAGTAGAGATGTCACACTGAATATGAAGGTGCACCTGACTCATGTCATGGTATTTTCAGTTGTATCATATGGTTGTGAAAGCTAGACACTGAATAAAAGAGATAGGAGAGGAACTGATGCTTCTGAATTATGGTGCTAGAGATGAATATTAGACATACCATTGACTGCAAAAAGAATCGACAGATCTGTCCTAAAGTACAACCAGAGTTCTCCCTAGAAGCAAGGAGAGATAGACTGTGTCTTACATATTTTGGACATGTTGTCAGGAGAGACCAATCCCTGGAGAAGGACATGACATTTGGGAGAGTGACAGGTCAATGAAAAAAGGGAAAACCCTCAACTAGATGGATTGACATAGTGTCTATAACAATGGTTTTAAACATAAAAAAGATCATGTGTCTGGCACAGAATCAGAGAATGTTTTGTTTTGTTGTACATAAGGTCACTATGAGTCAGACCCAACTCAACAGCACCTAACAACAACAGTTGGTATGAAACACAAAACGGTTCAGGTCTCTGAGACCTGACTAGGTACATTGTTGTTGTTGTTGTTGTTGTTAGGTGCCGTTGAGTCGGTATCCGACTCATAGCGACCCTCTGTACAACAGGGGAAACACTATTGTCAGTGCTTCTCTGCTGTTCATAGGGTTTTCAATGGCAGAATGATTTTTGGGAGGGGGTTGCCAGGTCCTTCTCCCAAGCCTACAACTTCTGGTGTTCCCAGGCAGTCTCCCATCCAGGTACTAACCAGGCCTGACCCTGCTTAGCTTCTGAGATCTGACAGGATCCGATGCCACAGGGCTACGGCTGCAGGCAAGTTCCCACTAGAGCAGAGATTTTTATCAATATACCTTTTGCCAAGCATAAAGCAAGCACTTAATAGCCAATTAATTAATGATGTCAGATCTCTTTCCACTAATCACCCTCCCCTGGCCAAAGACTTGAAAAATATGGTATGTTGTACAATTCAAAAGGTCTATAGTGGGGCATGGGGGTGTAGGCCTGTAATCTCAGCACTGAAGAGGACTCAGGAGGCTGAAGCTTGAGGATCAAAGCAAGTTCAGTGCTGCCCTGGGCCACACAGCAAGTACCAGGCCAGCCGAGGCTACACAGTGAGACCCTGTCTCAAACAAATAAACAAGCAAACAAAGTCTATATAAAATGTGTCAAAGTCTTTAAGTTCAAAAGGTACAAAGGTAATAAAAATGCCCTATACTGTCAATAAGAATTAATCACCTTAAAATTCTTGGTTTTTCAACTACTAGTAATTGAATTTGTGATACAAATTTATTGTCTCAATAGTAACACAAGAAACTTAAGTTCATTCGAAAGGTTTAACTGTTCCAGTTTGTTTAGCTCGTGTAGTTTAGACTGTAGAAAAAACAAGTTTAAACAATTGTACATATTTGCAAACTGTGACTCAGCAATTTTATTTCTACATACTTATCTTTCAGAAAATACTGTGTCTCTAAAGTTTAAGATACAAGAATGTTCATTACAGGACTGTTTATAAAAAGAAAGAAGAAAGAAAAAGGGAGGAATACATATCTAACAACAAAGGATTTACAATTATGATAAACTCAATGCAGAACTACTCTGTAGTCATTTAAAATGATGTAAAATAGCTTGACCACTAGGAAAATGCTTATGATTTACATAAAAATACTATTTACAAAGTTTAACATATAATTCACATCTCTATTTCTGGGGGGAAAGTACATAGAAAGTACATAGGTGGCTGGGGGAAACAAGGAAAGCATTATGTGTTGTTTATCTGTGATTTCCAAACTTTTTAGAACAAATATATACTTTTGGAATAAGATACTAAAATGAAAAGTCTTTGCATGCTACCAATAAAGTACTGAATTCAGTAAAGATACACTGTTTTAGTTTTGATGGATATGATGCAAAAACCTACATGCAATAGAGAAACACTGATTTATTACCTGAGTTGGAGTAATGATGGGTACACCACCAACAATATCAGTTCTATAAGACACCTGCTTCTTCCCACATTCAACTTGGCAGTTTAGGTTGTCAGAATTAGGCTGTGAGTCTGATTGCTTTGGTACTGTACTAGGTACATTAGTTTCCTAAAACATCACTATTACTCTTTTTTATGAACTATTACAATTCTTACAATGATGACATAGAAAAAATGATATCCATGTTATTTTTTGTGTCCTTGAAACCTGATAGCCCTCTATTTCCAGAGTTTGCACAAAAAATTTTGAATGAATTAAATGAAAAAGATGAAGATATGGGTGACATGGAGGATTGTGACAATGATCTATAGTCAGTGAGTTCTGATGATACAGATACCAATTAAGTTGAAGAAAGAGCAGTAAGGGGAAAAAGAGTAAAAGAAAATAGAAAAGAACAAGAAGAGGACAAGAAGGGGAGAAGAAGAAGAAGGAGAAGGAGAAGAAACAAACATAAGAAAAAGGTGATGAAGAACCATCAGACATTGAAAAGAATGAGAAATATTTTTAAACTTTTTAAAACAGTTTTTAATGTACAACTTAATGAGTCTCATTATGACATTTCCATATATGTATTTCATTGTACACTGCTCATGTTAACTTCCACCTTACTGTCTCATGACCCTCCTCCCCCCACCCCCACAAATGGCCTCTTTTCTACTTGGATGTCTTTTTCCAAATAAAATTTTTAATCAGTTCTTTTTTTACCAACTTAGAGTGCAATTTGGTTTTTTTTTTTCTTTTATTGATGTTGGGATACAGAGTAATACAGCACTTTCTTTTTCCATTCTGCAACTATTACATCACTTTTAGTTACACTTTCTTCAACTTATGAGGCTTACAAAAAATTTTGACTAACGTAGTAAAACTCATATGCATATTTTGGCTATATTCCCCTATTTTTCCATGTAGTCATGAAGTTGCCTCATAGACATTGAGATTATCCTCTCTCCCTTTATCCCTTTATATTGTTTCCCCTCACCACCCCTCTCCACAATCTTCACTTCCCTTTGTTGGTCCCTCCCCTTCTTCTTTCTACTCTTTGTATTTTTACTTCTTCACTAAGTTGAAGTGAGCATTTTTACATATTTACTTATGTATGGGTTTTTTCTTCCTTTAAGTAAGATTCATCTCCAACATATGAGTAAAAACATGTGGTATTTCTCTTTTTGAGCCTGTATTCATTCCCTTAAGATGATATTCTCCACTTCCATCCATTTTGCTGCAAAAGATATTTCATTTTTTACTCCTGAGAAATATTCCATTGTGTACAAGTATAATTTTTTATCCATTCTTCTGTTGATGGGCACCTTGGTTGGTTCCATATCCTTGCCGCTGTGAAGAGTGCTCCATTAAATATGGAGATGCAAGTATCTCTGTGGTATGATGATTTGTCTCTCTTTGGATATAGTCCCAGTAGTGGCAGTTCTATTTTTAGTTTTCTGAGGTATCTCCATATTGATTTACAAAGTGGTTGAACCAATTTACAATCCCACAGTGTAAAAGGGTTCCTTTTTCTCCACAGCCTCACCAGTGTTTCCTATTTGTTTTGTTGATCCTGGCCATTCGTGCTGGAGTTGAGTAAAATCTCAGAGTTGTTTTGACTTGCATTTCTGTAATAGCTAGGCATAGTCAACATTTTTTCATGTGTTTCATAGACTTACGAACTTCTTCATTTGAGAACTATCTGTTTATTTCCATTGCCCACTTGTGTGTTGTGTTATTTGGTGTCTTGGGATTTGCTTTCTTGAGTCTTTGTAAATTCCAGAAATTAGTCCTCCGTTGGATGTGTAGGATGTCAAGATTTTTTCCCACTCAGTGGGCTCCTCCTTAACTGTGTTGATTGTTTCCTTTGCCATGCAGAAGCTTTTTAATATCATGTAATCCCATTTCTCAATTCTTGGTGCCATTTCCTAAGTCACTGGATTCTTGTTAAGGAAATACTTTCCTGTGCCTGTATGCTGGAGTATGTTTCCTATCTTTTCATCTAGTAGTTTTTAAGTGTCTGGTTTTATGTTGAGGTCTCTTATCCATTTTGAGTTGACTCTCATGCAAATTGAGAGGTGAGGGTGGGTTTTCACTTTTCTGCAGACCAATAGCCAATTTTCCAAGCACCATTTGTTGAAGAGGTTATCTTTTCTCCATTTTGCTTCCTTAGCCCCTTTGTCAAAGATCAGGTGGCTAAAGTTGTGTGGCTGTATCTCTGGGCATTCAATTCTACTCCAATGGCCTTCAAGCCTAGTTTTATGCCAGTATCAAGCTGTTTTTGCTACTATAGCCCTGTAGAATAAAGTCAGGTATTGTGACCATTCCCACACTGGTGTTGCAGCTTAAAACTATGGCTACATGTGGTCTTTTGTGTTTCCATATAAATGTTTGGATGTTTTTTCTATTTCTGAAAAATCTTTCATTGGTATTTTAATGGGAATTGCATTAAATCTGTAAGTTGCTTTTGCAGTATAACCATTTTTACAGTATTGATTCTCCCGATCCATGAGCAAGGGAGAACCTTACATCTTCTAGTATCCTCTGCAATTGCATCATAGACCAACTGGACTATATGATGTCTTTAGATTATTCCATCCATATGTGAGGAATACACACTCCTCTCAGCACCATATGGAAGTTTTTCTAAGATAGACTACATTTTAGTCCAGAAAAATGGCCTCAACAAATACAAACAAGTAGAAATCATCCCCTGTGCTTATCAGATCACAATGGAAAATTAGAATTAAAAAACAGAAAATTTTCAAAATTTTTATAAATTCTTGAAGGCTAAATGATACACTGCTGAATGATAAATGGATTATGGAAGAAATCAAAGCAGAAGTTTTAAAATTCCTGCAATCAAATGAAGAGGAGAGCACATCCTGCCAAAATTTATGGGACACAGCAAGGGCAATTCAAAAAGGGAAGTTCTCTGTACAGGAACTTCCTGTACAGGAAATAACCAACTCAGTTAAGGAAGACCCCACTGAATGGGAGAAAGTATTTGCATCCTACACATTGGAGAGAGGACTAATTTTGAGAATTTAAAAAGAACTAAAGAAAGCAACACCTAAGACAACAATAATGCAATATGCAAGTGGGCAAAGGAACTGAATAGACAGTTCTCAGATGAAGAAGTTTATAAGGCCATGATGCACATGAAAAATTCTCAATATCCCTAGCCATTATGGAAATGCAAATGAAAACAACTCTGAGATTCCACCTCACTCTAGTAAGAATGAACAAGATCAACAAAACAAATAATAACAAATGCTGGTGAGGCTGTCCAGAAAAAGGAACCCTCTTCCACTGTTGGTGGGACTATAAATTGGTTCAACCATTTTGGAAATCAATATGGAGATACCTCAGAAAACTAAAAATAGAGCTGCCATATGACCTAGCTAGACCACTACTGGGAATATACCCAAAGAGATGAATCATCACACCACAGAGACACATGCATCTCCATATTCAATGCAGCACTTTTAACAATAGCAAGGATATGGAACCAACCAAGGTGCCCATTCAAAAGAATAGTGGATTTAAAAAACTATATACACATACACAATGGAATATTACTCAGCAATAAAAAATGAAACAATGTAATTTGCAGAAAACTGGATGGAACTGGAGAACATCATCTTAAGCAAAAGTACACAAGCTCAAAAAGAGATACCATATGTTCTCACTCATATGTGGGAGCTGAATCATACTTAAAGGGAGAGAAAATCCTATACATAAACTGATATATAAAAATACACAATTAAACTTAGAGTAAAAGGGACAATATAAAGAGTAGAAAGAAGCTGGGAGGGAACTAGCAGAAGGAAACAAATATTGGAGAAGATGGGATGGAGAGGAGGATCAATGAGGAGGGATGAAGAGGGAGAGTACAGTCTCAGTGTAAACAGCACAACTTCATGAGTATGTTGGAAAGATAGGGGAAGATCACCCAAATAAGTATCAGAGTTTAACTACAAACTAGTCATAAGGTTCCATAAACATTGTGGGTCAATTAAAGTGTTTCCAGTAGTGATGTAACAGATGCATAATGGAAAAAGCCATTGCTATATTACTCTGTACCCCATTATCATTTAAAGGAAAAAAGAAAAGCTGGAGAAAAACCAAATTATATAAACTTTGATATGCAGGAAACTATTTGGAAGGATAAGTAATAAGGTAAATAACATGATGCCAGGAGGAATAAAATTACAAGACTATTTTAAATTTTAAAAAAGGAAAGTTCATAGACATGCACACCTTCATCAAAAACTTAGAGAAAGCCCAAATACATAATTTAATGAAACATCTCAAGGTATTAGAAAGCCAACAATAAACCAATCCCAAAAGGAACACTCAGACATAAACTATCAAGATCAATGCAGAGATTTCCTAATTAGAATCTAAAAAGACAATTCAAACAATTAATGAGACTAAGATTTGGTTCTTTGAAAAGATTAATAAAATAGATGACCCTCTATCCAGTCTCACCAAAGGAAAGAAAAGGCCAAAATGCAAAAAATTAAAGATGAGAATGGGACCATATCCAATGATACCAACAAAATCCAGAAAATCATCAGGAAATACTTTGAGATATTGTACTCCCCACAAATAAAAATACATAAGAAATAAGTAAGTTCATTAACACATGCAATTTACCAAAATTAAGCCCAAAGGACATAAGCAATCTAAATAGACCCATTACACACACCGAAATAGAGAAGATAATAAAAAAAAAACTTCCTAATGAAAAAAAAATCAGGCCCTGATGGGTTCAGAGCAGACTTGTATCAAACCTTCTAAGAAGAATTAATATCTATTCTCCTCAAACTATTTCAAAAAGTAGAAAAGGAAGGGACACTCCAAAACTCATTCTATGAAACCACCATCACCATGATACCGAAACAGGGCAAAGACACTCCTAAGAAAGAGAACTGCATACCAATTTTTCTGATGAACATAGATGCAAAAATTCTCAAGAAAATCCTGCAGACCAAATTCAGCAACATACAAAAACATCATACACCATGATCACATTGGAATTCATTCCACAGATTCAAGCCTGGTTCAATACATGAAAATCAATGTGATCAACGTATCAAGAGACTTGCAGACAAAACTCACATGATCATCTCTATCAATGCTGAAAATGCCTTTGACAAAGTGTAACACCTTTTCATGATAAAAACCCTGGAGAATATGGGCATAATAGGGAATTACTCAACATCATAAGGCCCATTTATGAGAGACCTACAGCCAATATCATATTAAGTGGAGAAAAATTGAAACTATTTCCTCTATGATCAGGAACAAGACAAGGATGTCCACCATATCCTATCTTATTCAATGTTCTCACCAAAGTCCTAGCCACACCAATCAGACAAGAGAAAGTAATCAAAGGGATACAGATAGGTAGGGAAGAGGTCAGATTATCCTGATTTGTGGACAATATGATCCTTTACCAAAAGTATCCAAAAATGCCTCTAGAAAACTCTTAGACCAAATTAACTCCTTCAGCAAAGTAGCAGGATACAAAATTAGCATTCAAAAATCAGTAGCATTTCTTTTCACCAGGAGGAGAAGGAAATTAAGGATGCAATCCCTTTCACAATAGCCCACCAAAAACTTAAATACTTTGGAATCAACCTAAACAAAGGCCCTGAAGATCTATACAAGGAAAACTTCAAAAAATTAAAGGAAATATATTTTACGAGAAAAGTTGACTAAAGTGGTCTAAAACAAAAAGATCCAGATCCCGAAGAGTTTAAACATACCAGGTGCTCCTGTAAAAAGCTTGCAAGATGCCTCACATGTTAGAGACATTGGCATTGCTTATTTTCTCAGGAAATACAGGAAGAAATCATTCTATGGACAAATTAAAAACTTGACAAAACTCATACAAAATATAAATGACAGGATTGACCAAGACTGAAAAATTTAGGCATAATCAAACTGCAAGCTTTTATAGGAATTCTTATATGCAATAGAGCTTTTAAATCAGGAAATGACTTATCCACAGTGTTTGCTATAGAGAGAACAGGTAGAGATCTTTTTCACTTCACTATTTCACTAAAAGGGCTGGGGTTTAGTTCAGTTGTTACAGTGCCACTATGCACTCTCTAAGGTTCTGGGTTCAATCCCCAGCACCACAAAAATGGGAGAAGGATGTCAGACAGCCCACTCCCAAAATAATCCCAAAACATTCAGTAATTGAAAACCCTATGAGGGTCGCTGAGTTGGATAATACTCTATAGCACCTAACAATAACAACAACAACATTACTAAAATTCCCATGTGTCTGTCAGTTTGTCATGCAGAGTAGGGCTTGCATATTACTATGATGCTGAAAGTTATGCCACCAATTGCTGGAAAATTAAGCCCATTTCAGAAGAGGGCAGGGAATTGGGGACATGAGTGCTGATGTCAGGTGGATATGAGCTGAAAGCAGAGAATATCAGAAAGATGTCTATCTATGTTTTATTCACTATGCAAAGGCATTTGACTGTGCAGATCATAACCAATTATGGATAACATTTCAAAAAATGGGAATACCAGAGCACCTAATTATACTCATGAGGAATCAGTACATGAACCAAGACGTAGTTGCTTGAATAGAACAAGGAAACACTGCCTGGTTTAAAGTTGACAAAGGTGTGCATGAGGGATGTATACTTTCACCATATCTCTTCAG
Organism: Pedetes capensis; assembly: GCA_007922755.1. NCBI lineage: Eukaryota > Metazoa > Chordata > Mammalia > Rodentia > Pedetidae > Pedetes > Pedetes capensis. Next base: position 26,184 of record VMDO01008153.1, on the reverse strand, counting down.
TTTATATGCTGTGCAAATAATCCAAGAAGCTGGACTTTATAAGGAAGAATGCAGCATCAGGATTGGAGGAAGACTCATTAACAACCTGTGTTATGCAGATGACACAACTCTACTTGCTGAAAGTGAAGAGAATTTAAAACATTTACTGATGAAGATCAAAGATCACAGCCTTCAATATGGGTTACAACTAAACATCAACAAAACAAAAATCCTTACAACTGGGTCAGCACGCAACTTCACAATAAATGGAGAAAAGATTGAGGTTGTCCATGATATTGCTTTACTTGGCTATACAATCAACACCTGTGGAAGCAGCAGTCAAGAAATCAAAAGACACATTGCTCTGGGAAAAGCTGTGGCAAGAGATCTCTTTAGAGTATTGAAAAGTAAAGATGTCACATTGATGATAAAGGTGTGCCTGACTCATGCCATGGTATTTCCAGTCACATCATATGGTTGTGAAAGCTGTCCAGCTTTGAACAAGGGAGACAGGAAAAGAACTGATGCTTTTGAATTGTGGTGCTGGAGACAACTATTGAATATATCATGGACTGTCAAAAGAACCAACAGATCTGTTCTAGAAGTGCAACCAGAGTGTTCCTTGGAAGCAAGGATGGCTAGACTGCATCTTACATATTTCAGACATGTAGTCAGGAGAGACCAATCCCTCGAGAAAGATATCATGTTTGGGAGAGTTGGCAGGTCAGTGAAAAAAAAGGAAAACCCTCCACCAGATGGATTGACACAGCATCTGCAATAATGGGCTTAAACAAAAATAAGATAGTGTGCCTGGCACAGAATTGGAAGTGTTTCTATCTGCTGTACCTAGGGCCACTATGAGTCAGACTCAACTCGATGGCACCTAACAACTAAAATCTCCATGTGTCTGTCAGCTTGTCATGCAGGGTGAGACATATATTACTGTGATGCTGAAAGCTATGCCACCAATATTTTAGATGCTAGCAGAGTAACTCATGGTGGACAGGTTTCAGACTAGTTTCCGGACTAAGACAGACTAGAGATTAGGACCCTGCAGCCCACTCCCAAAGTAATTAGCCATTCAAAACCCTATGAGTAACAGAGAAGCACTGTTAAATATAGCACTGGAAAATGAGCCCCTTTGGCCAGAAGGAATGCAAGAAACAACTGAGGAGGAGTTGCCTCCTCAAAGTAGAGTCAACCTTAATGACAGGAATGGAATAAAGCCCTTGAAACCTCCAGTTGCTGATGTGGCACAACTCAAAATGAGAAGAAACATAGTGTCTGGAGCAATGGGCTCTAACATAAAAAGATCATGTGCACGGCACAGTGTTGGGGAGTGTTTTGTTCCATTGTACAAAGAGTTGCTATGAGTCAGACTCAACTCAATGGAACCTAACAACAATAACATCATGTCATTAAAAAAGAGCATTGGAAATTTACTCATATCCCTGCATTTTGATAATTCTTAAACTAGGAAACAAAGGTGTCAAAATGATCCAGCACCCACTATAACTTGTGTTTTGAAAATCTCACAGTTGACAAAATGCTCACAGGTTTTTATGGTTGTCATTTCAGAATATTTATGCCTAAGAAACCCAACAAATACATTGTTGTTGTTAGTTGCCATCAAGTTGGATCCAACTCATTGCAACCCTCATAGGGTTTTCAATGGCTGATTGTTTTGGGATTGCTTCGAGAGTGGATTGCCAAGTCCTTCTTCCAACAACAAATATATGAAGGATTTAATTTAATAATTTTAACAGATGCAAAAACTGGCTATTGTTTCAATGCTTACTTACATTGTGGAAAAGATTCTGATGGCAAAGGATTGGACCAACATCTTCTGAGGCTCAGCAAACCTACTCAATCAGTGTTTCAATTAGCTCCACCAATTTATAATTTAAATTGCAACATTACTGGAGACAATTGATTTAGCTCAATTGAACTGGTGAATGAGTTGCAAAAGTCAAAGCTAACTTATCTGGGCACTGTGTAACAGAACAAGGAAGAAATCCCTCCAAGTTTTTACCAGCAAGAATTCAACTTATAAATACTTCATCATATGGATATCATGCTGAAATGACACTGCTTTCACATGTCACAAATAATCAAAAGTTGTCATGGTAGTATCGTCTATGCATCAGCATTTCAGTACTGATGAAGAAATTGGTAAACCTGAAATTACAGATTTATATAATGAAACAAAATGGGGAGCAGATTGCTAGATCAAAAGTGCAAAAATTATTCTGTTGGTAGCAGAACCTGTGGCTAGCCAATGGTCATTTTTTTAGAATGGTAGATTTGGAGTAGTAAATTCTTTTATTATATATGAAAGTTTAGATAAAAAACAATTATCATGATTGGACTTTATGAAGCTATTAGGATGAGAACTAATTCTTCCTGAATTGAAACAGTGAGTATATAATGAAAGAATTCTTACCCAAATATGAGTTTTATTAAGGATATTTTGTTGTTATTGTTATTATTAGGTGCTATTGAGTTATGTCCAACTCATAATGACCTTCACAGGTTCTGATCCTCCTCAAGAAAATCAAGTCTGTTATTGTTGTTGTTAAGTGCCATCAAGTCAGGTCTGACTCACAGCAACCCTATGTACAACAGAATAAAACACACCCCAACATTGTGGCATTCCCAGCACTATGTCAGTGCTTCTCTGTTATTCATAGGGTTTTCAATGGCGGATTGTTTGAGGATTGTTTTGGGGGTGGGTTGCCAGGGCCTTTTCCTGTTTTTTTCAGTTCTGAGGATTCAACCCAAGGCCTCAAGAATGCAGAGCAGCAGTCTACCAACTGAGCTAAAGAATTCCTACTCAAATAGGAGCTTTGATTAAGAGTACTTTAGGACCTGGAATATCTGATACACCTCAAGAAAATCAATCCTAGCAAAGCAAAAATAAAACAATATTACAGTTGCCCATTAAAACTTGATAAGGAAGCATCTTACTGATGTACTAAGTGCAAAAAGCGTGTCTGTTTAAAGTGTTCCAAAGTGCTGTGCAGAAACTGTGATATTAACCCTGAAACCTTAATATTTTATATTTCACCATTTGTTTTATTCCATATTTGAATAAAGTTTCAGTTTAAAATATCAAGAAGTGACTTCCATCTTAATCACCAAAGATTTTTTCAAATTACTGTCAATTTAATAAACTGTAATATGAGTTTTATTTTATTTATAAAATGTTAATAAATATATATTTTGAAACCAAAACAAACAAAACATTTTAAGAAAGGTTTAAACTAAAACATAAAGCCACTGTCAACAAAAAGTAATACCTATATATCCTTCTCTGCTATTCATAATGTCTTTAGTGGCTGATATTTGTTGGGGAGTGGGGGAAGTGGGTTGCCAGGTCCTTCTTCCATGCCTACAGCACCTGGTGTTCCCAAGCAGTCTCCCATCCAAGTACTAATCAAGCCCAACCCTGCTCGTCTTCTGAGATCTAACAGTATCGAATGCCATGGTGCTATGGCAAGCTCAGTTGGTAGAGTGCTGCTCTGGTCTTTCTGAAGACCTGGGTTCAATCCACAGCACCACAAAAATGAGAGAAGGACACAGCATTCCACTCCCAAAAACAATCCCAGAACAGTCAGCCATTGAAAACCCTATGAGAGTCAGTATGAGTCAGACCCAACTCAACAGCACTTAACAATAACAATATATCCTTAGAAAGGATGGTCTTAGTGATCCAATGTCAATAGTTATGTTCCTTTCAGAGTATGTCACCAATTAAATATTTTAAAACTCATGACAAGGAAATTTAGCAAACTATATGGATAGACTTCTCTAAATGGGCAGTGTGTGTGTGTGTGTGTGTGTGTGTGTGTGTGTGTGTGTGTGTGTGTCCTATGTAAATATTCCCCAAATAGTGACTTCGGCCAAGGAGGACTTTAATAATCAATGAGGTGATGGTATAGCTCATTAACAGAGCATATACAAAATCTGTACAAGATTTTGGGGTTAATCCCCAGTGCATATAAAAATACAAATAAAGAAAAAGAAGAAAAAAGGTGGAAGAGGAGGAGGAAAAGAAGAAGGTAAATAAGATAACACATTCTCTGGATACATCTTTTTCCCTAAACAAGCCTGTCATCATAAAATTGGCTCGTGGTCTCCCACCATAGTGGTAGGGCTGGAGGTAATGCATGGGCTCAACAACATGGACTTCCAGCCACCAAGGCTGACCTAATGATGGCCCTGATGAGTACCCAACCCACCAGTACCAAAATCAAATATCAAAGCTCAGTCTTAGTATGTCACCATTCCCTGGATGATTAGCCAGCTACTTGGTAGAAAGTTGATTAGATCAGACCATTTTGATCATGGAAGCACAGTATGTTATTCTTACTGGAATAGACACTTTGGATATAGATTTGCCTTGCCTGAACACAATGCTTCTGCCAAATACTATCCATAGACTTACATAATACCTTATCCACTATCATAATATTGCATATTGCATTGCTTCCAATCAAATAACTCACTTCACTGCCAAAGAAGTGTGACAATTGGCCTATTATTATGAAAATTCACTGGTCTTATCACATTCTTCCCCATCCTGAAGCAGCTAGTTCAGTAGAATGGTAGAGGCCTTTTGAAGACTCAGTGTCAATACCAGCTAAACAACAGTAGCTTACAGAGCTAGGGCAAGTTTCTCTAGGAAGATGTATGTGCTCTGAATCTGCATGGTGCTCTTTATCCCATAGACAAAATTCATAAGTCCAGGAATTGAGAAGTAGAAATAAGTACAATATTCACCATCACCTATAGTGACTCACTGGCAAACTCTTTCTGTTCCTATAATCTTATGTTCTGCTGACCTGGGGGTCTTAGTTCCAAAAGGAAAAATGCTTTCACCAGGAGACACAACAGTGATCCTCACGAACTGGAAGTTAAAACTGCCTTGCAACCACTATGGGCTCCTCATACCTCTGAATCAGTAGTCAAATAAGGGGGGTACTGTGCTGGCTGAGGTGATTGATCCTGACTACAAAGGTGAAGTTGGATTACTATATCACATTAGAGGTAAGAAATTATATATCTAGAATACAGAAGACCCCTTAGGGTAGGAGTTCCCAACCCTTGGGCCACAGACTGGTACCAGGGGTGAGCAATCAAAGCTTCCTCTGTATTTGTAGCCCCTCCTCATCACTTGAATTATCCCATAATCATCCTCCACCTTGGTCCATGGAAAAATTGTTATTGTTGTTGTTGTTGTTGTTAGGTGCTGTCACTTTGGTGTCCAACTCATGGCGACCCGACATCCAACAAGTGAAACAGTATTGTCAGTGCTTCTCTGCTATTCATAGGATTTTCAATGGCAAATTGATTTTTGGGAGTGGATTTCCAGGTCCTTCTCCCATGGAAAAATTATCTTCCATTAAACCAGCCTGATTCCAAAAAGATTGGAAACTGATACCTTGAGGCATCTCTTAATATCACTGTGCCCTACACGTAAAGCCAATGGAAAACTACAACTACTTGATTCAGACAAGATCCTTCCAGAATGAAGGTTGGGGTCATCCTATGTAAGGAATGATGAATGGGTGAAGTGCTTGCTGAAGACAAAGGGAATACAGAATGAGTAGTTGAAGATGGTAGTTGCTACCAGGTAACAAGTCACAGAAAAGAAGACTATGTTATCATAAATACTTCCACTTATTTTTGTTATGAATATGTTTGGGTATAATTTGTGTATACTAATATGTGTGTATAATTCATTTTTCCCACTTGGCTGTCAGTTTGCCATACTGTGGGGGCTTATGTGTTGCTGTGACACTGAAAGCTATGATACCAGCATTTCAGAAACCCAGCAGGGTCATGCACAGAGGACAGGTCTCAGATGAACTTCCAGACTAAGACATATTAGGGAAAAGAACCGGGAATCCCACTCCCAAAACAACTAGCTATCGAAAACTCTTTGAATAGCAGTGAAACCCTGTCAGATATAGTGCAGAAAATAAGCCCCCCTGGTTGTAAGGCACTCAAAAGAAGACTGAAGAAGAGTTGTCTCCTCAAAGTAGAGTTGATCTTAATGACAGGCATGAAGTAAAGCTCCAGGGACCTCCATTTGCTGATATGGCATGACCTAAAATGAGAAGAAACAACTGTAAACATCCATTAATAATTGGAACTTGGACTATATGTAGTATGAATCCAGGAAAATTAGAAACCATATAAAGTGAAATGGAGTGCATTAAACATTGACATTCTAAGCAAAAGTGACCTAAAATGAACTGGTAGTGGGCATTTTGAATCAGATAATCATGTGGTTTACTATGCCAGGAATGACAGTTTAAACAGAAATGGGGTTACATTCATCATCAAAAAAGACATCTCAAGAGCTTTCCTGAAATATAATGCTGTCAGTGATAGACTAATATTGATATGCCTACAAGGAAGGCCAGTTAATATGACTATTATTCAAATTTATGCACCCACAATTAATGCCACAAATGAAGGGAAGATATTTACCAGCTTCTGCAATCTGAAATTGATCAAACATGCAACCAGGATGTATTGATAATTACTGGTGACTGGAATGCAAAGAAACAAAGAAGAAGGCTCAGTAGTCGGAAAATATGGCCTTGGTGACAGAAACAATGCTGGAGATTGCATGATAGAATTTTGTCAGACCAATGAAATTTTCATAGCAAATACATTTTTTCACCAACATAAATGGTAACTGTACACATGAAATAACCAGATAGAATATACAGGAAACAAATTGGCTACATTTGTGAAAAGAGATGATGGAAAAATCTCAATATCAGAAGTCAGAAAAAGACCAGGTGCTGACTGTGGTTCAGACCTGCAATTGATCATATGCTGGTTCAAACTAAAACTGAAGAAAATTAGAACTACTGTACAAGAGCCAAGATGTGAACTTTTGTACATTGCACCTGAGTTGAGAGACAATATCAAGAACAGATTTGATGCAATAAACACTAATAATAGAATACCAGATGAGGTGTGGCATGACATCGAAGGAAAGCTAAAGGTTATTAAACTGAACATTGAAAATCACGAATAAAAAAAGAATAAAAAAAGACAGGAAATAAAGAAAACACCAAATTACATATTAAAATAGACTCTGAAACTTGTCCTTGTATGTCAAGCAGCCAAGGTAAAAGACCTGACGAAGCTAAAGAACTAATGAAATTTCAAAGGGCAGCTGGAGAAGACAAAATCAAATATTATACACATGCAAAGAGACAAAGATAGAAAACCAAGAAGGAAGAACGCACTTTGTTTTTCTCAATCTTAAAAAATTGAAGAAAAATTCAAGCCTACAGTGGAAACATCAAATCAAGATGGAAGAAATATACAGACTCATTATACAAAAGAGAATTGGTGGATCAGGCTGATGTCAGATGGATATTGGCCAAAAGCAGAGAGCATCAGAAAGATGTCTATCTACCTTTTATTGACTATGCAAAGACATTTGACTGTGTGGTTCACAAAAAATTATGGATAACATGAAGAATGGGAATACCAAAGCACTTAACTGTACTCACGAGGAATCTGTACATGTGCCAGGAAGCAGCCCTTCAAACAGAACACAGAAATACTGCTTGGTTTAAAGTCAAGAAAGATGTGTATCAGGGATGTATCCTTTCACATACCTCTTCAATCTCTATGCTGAGCAAATAATCTAAACTGAGCTTTACAAAGAAGAACATGGCAACAAGATTGGAGAAAGGCTCATTAATAACTTGTGTTATACAGATGACACAACTTTGCTTGCAGAAACTGAAGATTTGAAACATTTACTGATGAAGATCAAAGAACACAGCCTTCAGTATGGGTTGTGCCTCAACATCAACAAAACAAATATCCTTACAGCAGGGTCAGTAAGCAACTGCATGATAAATGGAGAAAAGATTGAGCTTGTCCAAGATTTTTCTTTACTTAGTTCTATAATCAACACCCATGGAAGCAGAAGTCAAAAAATCAAAAGATACATTGCATTGGGGAAAGCTGTAGCAAAAGATCTCTTTAAAGTATTGAGAAGTAAAGATGTCACATTGAAGATGAAGGTGCACCTCACTCATGCTGTATTTCCAGTCACATCATATTCTTGTGAAACCTGGGCAGTGAATAAGGGGGACAGGAGAAGAATTGATGCTTTTGAATTATGGTGCTTGAGACAAATATTGAATACACCATGGACTGCCAAAAGCACCAACAGATCCATCCTAGAAGAAGTGCAACCAGAGTGCTCCTTGGAAGCAAGGATGGCTAGACTGCATCTTACATATTTTGGACAAGTAGTCAAGAGAGACCAATCTCTGGAGAAGGACATCATGTTTGGGAGAATGGCAGGTCAAGGAAGAAAAGGAAGACCTTCAACAAGATGGATTGACAAAGTGTCTGCAACAATGGGCGACAACATTAAAAGATTGTGTGCATGACACAGAATGCAAGAGTGTTTCATTCTGTTTTATATAGGGTCACTATGACTCAGACCCACTCAATGGCACCTAAAAACAACAACATAATTCATTTTCATCTCTCCCTCATCACCTTATGTTACATACAATATATCATAATACTTACATATTGATAAATTTCATAGTATTTAAGTTATAGAACTCCCTATCTGTCTTAGCTTGTCATGGTGTGGAGACTTGCATGTTGCTGTGATGCTGAAAACTATGTTACCAGTACTTCACATTCCTATCAGGGCCACCCATGGTGGACAGATTTCAGCTGTGCTTCCAGACTAAGACAGACTAGGAAGAACTTTGCCGTCCACTTCCAAAACAATCAGCCATTGAAAACTCTATCAGTAGCACAGAAACATTGTCAAATACTGTGCCAAAGAGTGAACCCCTGAGGCTGGAAGGTATCGAAGAAAGGACTGAAGAAGAGTTGCCTCCTCAAATTAGAGATGACCTTAAAATGAAATAGATGGTGTAATGTCCCTGGGACCTCTTTTTGCTGAGGTGGCATGACTCAAAATGAGAAGAAACATAAGGTCTTCAACAATGGGCTCAAACATAAAAGGATGCTGTACGTGGCACAGCATTGGATGGTGCTTTGTTCTGCTGTACTTACAGTCACTATGAGTCGAATCCAACTCGATGGCACCTAACAAGTTACATAATCAAGAAAAGCATGTATCACTCAAAGACTTTACTCCTTTGAGGGAAAGGGGTTAGTGCATTTTTGGTTGAACACAAAATAATTGCATCATGTCAGGTAGAATTATGCCCTTTTTTTGGAGGTTAAATGTAGTTGAAGGAGATGCGCATGGAGGCCAAACTGATAATGGAGGCACAGCTGATAAAGGTGTACTTGTGATGTTTAATTTTATGTGTCAACTGGGCCACAGAGTGCTAAGATATTTAGTCAAACATTATTCTGGGTGTTTCTGTGAGGTCAGTTTTGGATGAGATTGACATTTAAATTAGTAGATTGCCCTCTGTAATATGAGTGAGCTTCCCTAAATCACTTGAAGTCATGCATAGAACAAATTCCAAGTAAAAGAGAGATTTCTCCTACCTGACAGTCTTTGAACTAGAACATCAGCTCTTCCTGATTCTGCAGAAGGCTACTTTCCTTCAACTCAAATTGGAAAAATAGCTTTGAAGATTTTGAACGTGCCAGCCTCCATAATTGTATAATTTGGTTTTCTCACAGCATGGTGGCATCAAGATAACCTGACTCTTATTTGGTTTCTGGTTTCCTTCATATAAGAATTCCAAGAGCCAGATATGGTGGTGATGCCTGTAATACCTGTAATAAGCGACTCAGAGACAGAGGCAGGAGGATCACAGGCTCGAGGCCAGAGGCAGAAGCAGCCTGTTCCACTTAGCAAGAACCCATCACAAGATAAAAAACTAAAATGGGCTGGGGGTGTTGCTCAGTGTTAGAGCTCTTGAAAATAGCACAAAGACTTGGGTTAAGCCATAGAGTACCTAAAAAAAACAAGTAGACTTCCAACAGTGAGCAGTCCAAGAGGCCTACAGAGCAGTTATAAGTCTTCTGACAATTTAGCTTGGAAATCCCCAAATGTCTATACTTGTATTAGTCAAGCAACCCACTCAAGTATAACCCAAATTCACAAGAAAGGAGAAATATATTCCACTTGATGGGGAAGTGAAATGCATGCACAAGAAGGAAAGAACTGATGGTGACCAACTGGATATAAGCTACCACCAACAGTTTCATTGAGAGGACCCTAATAAGGGTGCAGGATTGATCTCTGTTATTTGTAGGCTGGATATCTAGGAACAGAAACAGTTAGATTGCAGTGGCTAGATCAGCCATAGCAAAGGGGAACCTATAGTGTTGGACTCCTCTGTTGCCTCCATTCCTGACATCATGGCTACTTTGCTCATGCGTTGCAAGCAGTGGACAGTGACAAAAGCTGGCTGATGTCAGCCTGGGTGCTTACAGAATTTCATGTAGCTATTGTCTGATAGAGATCATACGCATAAAACCTTCAGATTTTGGATACACTTCCATATGTACATCTGCATGCTCCTATCCCAGATTTCTCTGGCACTGAACTTCCAATCATTCTTCTTTCAGGAACTTGACCAGCTATACTAAGTTACTCCTGCACTGTACACTCCTTTTTCCCCACAAGTCTATGACGAGATATACTATTCAAAATTCTAAAACACTGGGAGGGTTTCCTCTCACCACTCCCTTTCAGGGCTACACTTGAACAGGGGTTTAGTTTAGCCATTGTCTACTTTGGCTTACACTCACATACTGAGCTGACCCACCTATGGACCAAAGCATTGTATTTTTCTCCTTCATGTGTTAGTCAGGTTCTTCAGAGAAACAGAACCTACAAGGGACACACACACACATACACCCCAAAAAATTATATATGTAATATGTAATTTGCATATAAGATTATATAATATATTAGGTTATAATATAGTAAATCATTTAACAAAATGTATCATTGTAAATTATATATCCATAAATAAGTATATAATATGATACATAAATATATATGTAAATTACATAGCAATACATACAGAGAGTACCAAAAATGTTTACACATTAACCATTTTAAAATTATAACACTTAATATATAACTGATAACAAAATACGAATACAAGTCATATTTGACTTCTGCAATTATAAGAGGCCATATGACACATTGCAACCATAATTCAGTTCAGCATTGAAAAGTAATACATAGATAACATCTCTTAAAAAGTATACATTTTCTGGTACCCTCGGCATGTACTTATTATAAAGAATTGTCTCACACAATTGAGGCATTGAAGAATGAGATGTCTTTGCAGAGACACAGAGGCCAACATACACATCAGACATGTGAATGGAGCAACCACCTTGGAAGCGAGTCATCTAGCCTCAGACACCCCCAGATGCCATGTGGATTAAAGACATGCTCCCCAACCAAGTCCTTCCTGAATCCCTAAACCAAGAATCAAGTATTTAATTTTTTTTTAATTTTTAAATTTTATTTTAAGCCACCAAGTGGCTTAGTTCACAACAATGAAGACCAACCAGCCTGTTGATAGCAACTTGATTGCATTAGATCCCTTCTATCTTAGAAAACACAGCAATTCATTTTGTGAATAACAGGCAAATATTCCAGACAGGGGGTTGCTTCTCCTATTTGCAGGCATGATCCAATGACCCAGCATATAACATTACCTCATACTGAAGGAACCACAGCAAAGGAGATGCAGGGGTTAGCATGTGAATCTACTAGTCAATCACATACTATACCAAGCAGACTTAGTTAAAATGCCAGATCAGAGACCATATCTTGCAAAGATGGTAGTGTCATATACAAAGTGTGATCAAAAATATATAAATATAAGAATGTTTAGCTGAGCGCAGTGGTTTATACCTGTCATCCCAGAAACCTGTGGGCAAAAGAGTGGAGGATCACAAGTTTGAGGCCAGAAGCAGTCTGTGTAACTTAGCAAGACTCTGGCTCAAAATAAAAAATAAAATATGGGCTAGAGTAAGGGGTACAGCCCAATGATACAGCACTTGCAAAGTACGTGTGAGGCCCTGGAGTCAACATCCAAGTAATGCTATATATATATATATATATTTGGCACAGCCTTTTTAGGCCTTTTTGGCACCCTTTCTGTGCCTTCTCGCCTGTTCCTGCCCGGACCACAGATGAGGAAGCGCCTCTCCCGCTGCTCTCCCCCGGACCTTTGATGAGGAAAAAATGCTCTCCCGTCGCAATCCTCAACAAGGAAAAGAACCTGATCTCTGTCTGACCACCAATGAAGCAACAGCTGTCTCCTCGTGACCACCAAGACGACCAACACAGGTGTTTGCCCCTGGAAGGCAAAAGCACCTGAGGCTTTTCCTTTCTCCTGTCTCCTCCGGGGTCCCGAGGGCCGCAGGAATCTGCACCTCTCACCTGAGGGTCCCGAGTGAATTGTGTTTAGTATCTGTGCGCTGCAGTGCAGCCTGTCCAAACCTCCAGGCCAGACCGGGAGGCGCGTGCCCCACATAGAGTTGGGGCACTCAACTATATACATATATATATATATATATATATATATATATATATATATATATATATCATTGTTGTTAAGTGCCGTCGAGTCAGTATCCAACTCATAGCGACCCTCACGGGGTTTTCAATGGCTGACTGTTTCGGGATTGCCTTGGGAGTGGATTGCCAGACCCTTCTCCCATTTTTTGCGGTGCTGGGAATTGAACTCGAGACCTCAGAGACTGCAGTGCAGTGCTCTACCAACTGAGCTAAATCTCAGCCCCATATATATGTATATATATGTATATATGTATATATATATATATGCACACATACATACACACACATACGTATATACACACACATATATACATACATATGTGTATATATATACACATATGTATATATGCATGTTGTTGTTGTTGTTAGGTGCTGTCCAGTCGGTATCTGACTCATAGCGACCCTCATAGGGTTTTCAATGGCCGACTGTTTCGGGATTGCCTTGGGAGTGGATTGCCAGGTCCTTCTCCCAGTATATATGCATATATATATACACATATATATATATATGTTGTTGTTGCTGTTAGGTGCCGTCAAGTCAGTGTCCAACTCATAGCGACCCTACATACAACAGATGAAACACTATTGTCAGTGCTTCTCTGCTATTCATACGGTTTTCAATGGCTGATTGTTTGCGGGAATGGGTTGCTGGGTCCTTCTCCCAAGCCTATAGTACCTAGTCTTACCAGGAGGTCTTCCTTCCAAGTACTAACCAAGCCCAACTGTGCTTAGCTTCTGAGATATGATGAGATCAGACACCACAGTGGTAAGGCTTCAGGAATATATATATATATATGAATATATATATATATATATATATAGAGAGAGAGAGAGAGAGAGAGAGAAAGAGAGAGAGAGAGAGAGAGAGATTTAAAATTTTATTACTCTTAAAAGGGTACTTCCACAACTGCTTCAGAAAGTGGCAAGAATGGTGTGTTCAAAGTCAAGGGGAATATATTTAGGGGGATTAATGGCAATGTGTCTTGTATTATAGTAAAATTTTTTCATTAAACATATTTTTATTCACATGTCATATTAGGAAATTAAGTACTTCAAATCATTGACCTATACATGGTTCTAGATCTCTAATAGGTATAATACATAGGTCAAGAAACCAAGAAATGGAAGCAGATGTGGTGCCCCTTGCTTATCCTGATGACCTACTTGAAAAGTTCCCTTAACCTATTGGAGAAACAACTCCAATAGTAGGAGCAACTCAATGATCTGCATGTTTAGAGGTCTCAGTTTCCATGGAGATGACACTTCTGCAGGAGAGACAGGGAAGGCCCCACTAATCTATGCCATATCCTTCCCCCTAAGCTCTTCAGCAATTCATTCCAAGGTTTCAACAGGTTAGAAGAGGAGTCAATTCATGTAGGCTGCCCCAGAAGATGTGACTTTGGTGAACTGGCTCCATAAATCCCAAAGAAGGCTGGCAGCCAAGGGCTAAATGTTGACAGCATTCCCAGAAACTAGGTGAAATAAGACTTTCTGTGCTGTAAGAGCATCTGGGCAGATCTTCCCACTAGTTTCTATTCATTTGCACTCTATTTGGAAAAGATTATAGGAGGATCTTCTATTTCATAAGCACATAATGTTCTCACCCTCAGTAAAATTCCTGATAGTTACAAAAACAAATCCAAGAGGTTTTATTTAAGCCTTCATTGTAGAGATTGAAGACTTGATCAAAAATCAGATTTTCAACTGATCAATAGAACAGAAAAAAGAGTCAAGAGACAGGCCCAGTTATGTTAAATTAACCATTTATTAACAAAAGGAACACTATAGTAGCAAGGAACTGCCATTTTGATAAATGTTATATGTTGTTGTTGTTGTTAGGTTCCCTCCAGTCATGTCCGACTCACAGCGACCCTCATAGGGTTTTCAATGGCTGATTGTTTCGGGATTGCCTTGAGAGTGGATTGCCAATTCCTTCTCCCATTTTTGCAATGCTGGGAATTGAATCCAGGCCTCAGAGACTGCAGAGCAGCACTCTACCAACTGAGCTAACTCCCAGCCCCAAATGTCATATAGTGCTGAGTTAATTGAATTTCCATATTGCAATGGTTCTACCTTGGAAAAGGCAGAAGGATCCTGAATTCAAGGTCAGAGGCAGCCTACTCAATTTAGTAAATGCCAGCTTGACTGAAATAAGGGATGTCCAAATAGCTGGCAAACCATTTCTGGGTTTTTCCATAAGAGTGTTTCTGAAAAGATTAACATTTCAATGGTTATATTGAACAAAGATGGACCTCAGCAATGTGAATGGGCCAGCATAGAACAAAAGTTAAGAGCCAGCATAGAACAAAAGGGCAGTGGAGGGGCAAATCTACTCTCTATTCTGAAGCTGGGACATCAGCACTCCGGGTTTTCAGGCCTTGATGCTTAGGCCAAGACTTACACCATGGGCTCTCCTCCTTGTCAGACCTTCAGGCTTGAGACTGGAATTGCACTGTCAGCCTTCTCGTGCCTCCAACTTGTCATTGGAAGCTTCTCATATTTGTCATCCTCCATAACAACATGAGCCAACCCCTCATCGCAAATCTTTTTCTGTACATCTATGCCTATATGTCTTATGGGATCTTTTTCATTGTAGAATTCTAATACATACATAATCAATAATATATTTTGCCTCCTACCTCATGTCATATTTTTCTTTAATATGACAAACTCCAGACAGACTGTGATTATGAATGTAAAGGATAAGCTTTTAAAGGAAAATAAGTGTTTACCAGTACATGGATATCCTACTTTCCTACCCACCTCACCCCTCTCTGTCTTTCTTCCTCAGCTGATGAATATGGAGAAAATTGACACCATCAGAGGCATCATGCTTTCTATCAAGTCAACAAGCCTACCTGAGCTTAAACTCAAATTCTCCATTTTCCCTCTTATTAAGCTCTACCTCTGTCTTATAAAGGTTTAAAAAAAAGGCAACCTCCCCTCACCCCCAAAAAAAACATTTTTATTCTAGATCTTTTCTCTACACCTTAGTTCAGTGGTCCCCAACCTTTTTGGCACCAAGAACAAATTTCACAAAAGACAATTTTTCCACAGACTAGAGGCAGAGCTCAAGAGGTAATGTGAGCAATGGGGAGTGGCTATAAATACAGATGAAGTTTGGTTTGTTCACCACTCCTCACCTCCTGCTGTGTGGCCAAGTTCCTAACAGGCCACAGTCTGGTACCAGTCTGTTAGTTTCTCCAAGGTCCAGTACAAAATCTTAGGGAAGCTGACTATATTCATGATCTCCACTTCCTACTCTCTTATTTGCTCTTCAAAAATCAAATAATGTTGCACTCATGTTTTTTTAAAAAAGCACTCTCTAAATTCTTTCCATCACATATGGGATAAAATTTGAATCCCTTACTATATACTGTATGAGGCTATATGTGATCTGCACGCTAGTCATCTAACATTTTCTCTTATTGTTTCCGTTTTGCTCACTATGCCCCAGATAAACTGCCCTTCTTTCTATTCCTCCAATATGCCAAGGTCATTCTTGCCTTTGCAATCATCATTTGGGGTTTTTTAGTCTGCCTTGCCCCATAAGCCACCATGAAAATAGGAATCATGTCCATTTTTTGACCAGTGAATCCCTCAACACTCACATTAGACATTTGAAAAAATATATGTGTAGTAGGGCTTATGGTGCATACCTGTAATCCCAGCAACTCAGGAAGTTGAGGCAGGAGGATCATGAGTTTGAGGTCAGAAGCAGCCTGTCAAACTTAGTGAGTCCCTATCTCAAAGTAAAAAATATTAAAAAGAAGCTGGGAGTGCAGCTCAGTAGTAGAGCATCTGACTAGCATGTGCAAAGCCCTGAATTCAACATCCCAGTATTGACAAAAGAAAGAATGGAAGGAAGGGAGGAAGGGAAAGAAGAAGGGAGGAATGGGGAAAGGAAAGAAGAAGGGAGGAAGGAAAAGAGGAAAGAAAGAAGGAAGGAAAGAAATATGTACAAATATCAAGAATCAGTAAATGAACAAATCCTTTCTAATGTGATTCCCTCCAACATAATGCCCATGAAACTGTTCTGTATTTCCAAATTCAATAAACACATCTCTCTACACATGTCATTCTATTTCCCCACTAATATACAATTCACTCCTGGAAATTATCCTCTTTGGATGTTTATGAGACCTCTCTTTTCTGTTTTTTCTCTAATCTCTTTGCATTTTCTCCTGTTAGATATTCTTTGCAGGCTCCCCATAGTTTTTGGATAACCAAACTGTGAGTGTCCCAGGGCTGCACCCTGTGCATTCTCTCTCTCTAGATGGCTCATTCAATCCATGCCAAACTTGTCATGTTGCTTCATCATGGAAATTGCCATGAACAAATTAGAGAGTAGGGAAGAATCCTGACTTTTTCCACCCAGAAATGGAATTCTTGGTTAGACACTTGAGATTTCAGAGTAGGTGGAATGATTTCTTCATGTGCAAAGCAGAAGAGTGGGAAATCTCCCATCACATTCATAGCTTGCCTTTAGGGATCTGTAATAGTCTTGGGCTCAGTTTGCTGCTCCCTACCCTTAATATTGCTCCTTTTATCTGCCCAGGCATGCCAGCAGCTCTGTCTATGTTCTGTTACTTGTCCATTCCCAGCTCTTTTGTTCTCACACTACACCCGATCTGTACCTCCTATCTGCAATGTCAATCATATGTTCTCTGCAGACACACACAGGCAGGTACAGCAATAAGGTGGCCATGCATGAGAAAAGGAAAAAGCAATTAACATCAGTACATTTTATCACATGGCCACAAATCACCAACCTGAATGGACTCAACTCATTTTCTCTGTCATTCATTCTACCACCTCAGCATGTTCCCCTCCAATGTCCACCATGCCCCTCCTTCAAAGATTAGCCAAAGAAATTAGGCTTTCCACAGAGATACACCATGACAGAAATGAACAGGGAAGACCAACAGAAAACAAGAAGCTGTAATCCATCCATTCCTCACATTTCAGTTCTGACCAACGTAAGCATGGTTCAGTCTGTGTAAAGTAAGGCCATATTCTGAAAAGAACACAGAAAGAGGATCAAAGACCATCTCAACAAACAAAAATATTGGACTAGATATTTACAGGTAGAGAACTCTGTAATTTTTAGGATCCCAAACACTGTTGCTTGGTAACAGATATATATTTCCCTTTGACTGATTACCATTCCTCTATTAGTATAGTTAACAAGAGAAGGGGAAGAGGCAAGACTCTCTGGGAATTGATCTAGTTATTCTTGGTCCAGGCTCTTTACCTATGCAGATGTATCTTTCATAATTAGGAAGCCAATCACTTTGTGGAGACATATCTTCACCAAGACAGTCTGCCAACATCCTTAACATTTATAATCTAGAAAATAATGGGTGGTAATAAAAAATTTTTGACCTAAATTATTATTTTAGTTACGGCATCATTCCTGTTCATTATTTGCTCCAGTTTATTCTGAACTATATCTCAGCAGAAACAAATGTAAATTATTTGCAAATTCTGGGTATACCTAACTCACCTCCTGAAAACAAGAATGTAACTCAGGACACAGGCTTATTTCCTTTCTTCTGCTTTAGCACTTAGTACAGCAAAAGATTATATTATGGTTTACTTTTTCCATGGAGGTAATGCAGACTCATGCTATACCAGGTTCCTAAAACTAAAATAAGCTACATAACAGAAAACAAGAAGTGACAATAAACTGAAGATTTAAACAAACTGGTGGAAGATGAAAACAGGATGAGGGAGCAGTAAGTACTTAAATTAATAGAGGAAGGGGGACTCAAATGCCTATAGTGAAAACAACAAAGAGAAATAATCCTATCCACTGTACACACTGGAATTGCCCATTTTAAAGTCTGTAAGCCTTTCCCTAAAGTAAGAGCGGAATCTGTCTTCTTTCAGGTTAACTGACAAATAAAAATTGTATATATTTATGTTGAACAATATGATGCTTTCAAACTTATATATTATAGAATGGCTAACAGGCTAATTAATATATGTGTTACTTTATTGGGGATTTTTAAAATAATATTTCCCAGCTAGGGTCCCTCATAACAGCCTGAGGGGCTGACCCCTAGTTGACCCCAGGGCTCATCTCACTCACTCAAAACAGCCCCTCCCATAGAGTGAGCAAAGATGGCCCCCCGGCCAGCTTGACCAACCTTAACCACCTTAATTTTGATTGGCTCCCCTCACCACCTTGCAGGTAATAACTGTCTCCACTTGGCAGTTATGTCCGTTTGCCCCCTGTACCTGCCAGCTGTGTGCCCTGAATGGCTGAACCCCACCATGTGACCCCTCCAGGACCCTATAAAAGCAGGGCTTCTGGACCCCATCTTCACCCTATGATCCCTGTAGCACCACCGATCCCGACCTCTCTGACCATCTCCTGAACCTCATCACCTGGACCAGTGCTCCCTACTCCAGCAAGACCATCTAGCAAGCCAGCGAGATCAAGCCCAGAGGCCCCGAAGAGCCGAAGGCATCTAGCAAGCCACAAAGAGCCCCCCAACTCCTCCCATCCTTGGGAAGGGGGGGTAAAGAAGGCGAGCCGAGAGAGTCAAGACCATCGGACTTCAACTGACCACCAGCGGCTGTGGCAGTGCCTTTAAGGCTGAGCTGTACCAGCACTAGAGCCAGCACTTAAAGGGATAGAGCCTTGCTCTATAGGGGCTGCTTGCTCCTTGCTCTCCATAAGGGGAGCACCCCAATAAACCTTCCCTGTCCTTCTCCAACCATCTGAAGGTCTCCCGAGGTCCTTCTTTCCCAACATCGGCCACGTTATTATGTTGAGGGTTTGGCCCTAACTTTAGCCGGGATAGAGCTAAAACCCTGACATTACTTCATATACTTTTTATAGCAAGAACAGTTAAAATCTACCTTCTTAGCAATTTTTAAGAATACAATGCATTGTTTATTAACTATTGTCAACTTGTTATACAGATCTCTCGCAGAGTCTTAGAAAATTTGGCTGATAATAAGGGTTCAAAATGCATTGTGAAAAGATTAATTTGAGGCCGGGCGAGGTGGCGCACGCCTGTAATCCCAGCGGCTTGGGAGGCGGAGGCAGGAGGATCGCAAGTTCGAGACCAGAGGCAGTCTTCGTAATTTAGCGAGACCCTGTCTCAAAAAGTAAAAAAAAAAAAAAATGGGCTGAGGGTGCAGCTCAGTGGTCCAGCACTTGCAGAGAGCATGCAGGCGCAAGACCCTGGATTCAACCCCCAGTACCACCAAAAAAAAAAAAAAAAAGATTAATTTGTAAATATATTTACTGATTGTTGTTGTTGTTAGGTGCCGTCGTGTCGGTATCCAATTCATAGCGACCCTGTGTACAGGGGAAACACTATTGTCAGTGCTTCTCTGCTGTTCATAGGGTTTTCAATGGCAGATTGATTTTTGGGAGGGGGTTTCCAGGTCCTTCTCCCAAGCCTACAGCTTCTGGTGTTCCCAGGAGGTCTCCCATCCAGGTACTAACCAGGCCCCACCCTGCTTAGCTTCCGAGATCTGACAGGATCAGATGCCACAGGGCTACAGCTGCAGGCATATTTACTGATAGGTTTATTTATTTAATTCAACCTTTAAGATCATGCTCTCTGTTCAAGATTTTCTTTAGAAAGGTGATCTAATATTCCAGTCTTATTATTTGCACAAAATTCAAAAGACAAACTAGCAATAGACAAAGAAATAGTATTGACATAATGCAATGCAATATTAATTTTCTTTTGCTACCATAAAAAATGACTACAAATTTAGTACCTTAAAATGACACAAATTATTATCTTATGATTCTGGAGGTCAGAAGTTCACAATTTGCCTCTTGCTGAACAAAAATCAGTGTCAGCAGGGCTGAATTCCCTTCTGGAGACTCTGAAGAATCTGTTTCCCTACCCCTCTTGGTTTTCAGAGGCCTCCTATAGTCTTTGGCTCATGGCCCCCTTCTTCATCTTCAAAGCCCACAGCAGTGGGCCAGGTACTTCTTACATTGCTTCTCCTTGACCCTTCTATCAACACATCTCTCTTTCTCACCCAGCTAAGAAAGCTTTTCCTCTTTTAAGGATGCATGAAATTAGATTGGACTCACCCAGAGAGTCCAAGATAATCTCCTATCTCAAGGTCCTTCACCTTAATCACATTTTTAAGGCCCCCTTTGACTGGTAAGTAACATATTAACATGCTCTAGGAGTTAGAACAGACATTTTTAGGGACCTCTTCTTCTGCCCACTACAAATGCCCTCCAATCAAATTGCACTGTGGTACCAGGCAAATGTCCTCATTGCCTCTTGGAAGGTCTTGTAGGAACTGAAAAGTTCAGTGTCAGCCATGCTGAGTCTAGGAGGGAAATTCCTTCACAGACAAATCATAAAATATCACCTCAGGGCAAGCCCCCAATTTCCCCCGTTCCAACAAGGCCCCATCATGTCTTTCATGGGGATCACCTAACTGATGGTCCTATCCAGGTGTATCAAACTGACGCATGTTTCTTCACCAAAGAGACAAAAAAAAAAAAACTAACCTTGTAGAATCATACATCTACTACAATATATTAAGAACTGAAAACCTATTGTAAATACCTACATATGATACAAATAGTGAAACAAATTACTATGCTTTACCTTGGAGAATACATTAAACAAAGAATAATTATATTATTTTTCCTCAGTAGTTCCTAACATATTTTGGATAAATAATTTACTTATGAATAGTTTGAAAACACTGATGATCTTTAATATACTAGGGCAACAAATGTATACACTTAGTAATGTTTTTCCATTTGTACTATAACAGAAGCTCCAGTGGCAAAATATAATTGAGGGATGAATTCAAAACATAGCAACTTTTGCTGTCCCCTGAAAATTATTCTGTCCTACCATTTTCATTAATACCACTATTCTTTCTACCAATGATGAAGGTGCTCTCACTTTCTCTCTCTGAATTAATACATAATTTTCTCTCTCTCTCTCACTCCCTCTTTCTCTTTCCTTCTTTCTCTCCCTCTCCTTCTCCTCTCTCCCTGTCTCTCTCTGTCTCTTTCTCTCCCTCTTTTTCTCTCCCTCTCTCTGTTCTCTGTGATTCTGGCAAGAAACATCTAAACAGCTAATAAAAAATTCCAAACAGAAAAAGCAAAGCAAAATGCCTTCAAGAACAAGCACTTGAATTCTGCTTGCTCTTTTCCTAAAGTTTAGTTTGGAAAGCCAATGAAGCAAGGGTTTTCTAAGTGTGGAAATTTCCTTATTAGGCAACCCTGAACTTTCTATTAAGTGGAAAATGACTAAGATCCCCAACTTAATACTATTTATTACTGGTAGACAAATCATTCTCTCTAATTCTGTGCTGTTTTCTGTGCTCTCTAATTCTGTTTCGTGAAGGAAATACAGAAAAACCTAGAATTACAGTCATGGTTCTATAGACAAGCAGAGCAGCATCTATAGAGAAGTAAATGGTCTTCTCTATTCTCATAGTCCTTGCCCTTTGGACCCAGTTTTAGGGAGCATACAAACAGAAATGGAAGCCCTTCAGTGAAGATTCCCCATGTCCATGGGTCATACTGGGCTTTGTTGGAAGTTATTTTGAAACTTTATGGTATTCATTCGTTTATAGCAATATAAGATAGTTTAACTTCCACTGAATATAAATTCAGTGGAATTTGACTAAACCACATGTTGGTATGTTGTTGTTGTTAGATGCCATCGAGTGGGTATCCAACTCATAGTGACCCTCATAGGGTTTTCAATTGCTGACTGTTTCGGGATTGCCTTGGGAGTGGATTGTCAGGCCCTTCTCCCATATTTGCGGTGCTGGGAATTGAACTCAGGACCTCAGAGACTGCAGCACAGTGCTCTACCAACTGAGCCAAATCCCAGCCCACATGTTGGCGTAGCACCTTTGAATTATATTCTGTGCTTGTAAATTTGTATGAAATTTCACCTTATTTTCTAAATAATTTATTACGTCTGCTAGGATAGGGCCACACATGCAAAACAAAATACCTAAATTTGGATTTGGGGTAAAATATTTTTTTCTTTAGTTAAAATATTTCATAAAATATTTGAAATATACTTATGCCAAGCCTTCAGTTTTCTTTTCACTAAGACCTAGAGGATTTGTGTAAAACAGATTTATGTACTTTGTAACTTGTTCTAACTCTTTGGCTTCCTCCTTTGAAAACACAAATAAATAAATTTAAAATAAATGTACAGTTTCTTGGTCTGTTCCTTCTATATCATGCATATTCTAAAATACATATTATAAAGATAAACTGAAAGTTTGAATTTTCTTAAAATAAATGAAAGTGAACATTTTGGGATATTTAACATTTTGTTAGCATTTTCATGGATATTCCACTATATTTAATATCAAATTCTAAAACTATGAATCTTGTTACTTCAAACATTTTAAATTGCTGAACTCTGTACTCTCAAGTACGCTTTAATTGCACTTAAGATTAAATGAGTTGTTTTTGTGATACTTTCAAAAGGATTTAAAATACAAGATCATTACATCATGTCCACAGAATAGGATTTAAACATCACAGGCCACGAAAACCATCAAGAGGAAGGTAAACCTAAATGTTTTCTCCCTTGTCATTCATATTGACTTCTATTTTCACATTTCCTCAAATTTTGTTCCAACAGAAATAAATGTTCCACCTACTCCTCAAAATAGTCTGAAAGATAAACTCAAAATTTACTTCTTTATTTATGTCCTATCTTCTTGTAGAACATTTGTTGTTGTTGTTAGGTGCCATCGAGTCGGTACCCAACTCATAGCGACCCTCATAGGGTTTTCAATGGCTGTTTCAGGATTGCCTTGGGAGTGGATTGCACGGTCCTTCTCCCATTTTTGCGGTGCTGAGAATTGAACTTGGGTCCTCAGAGACTGCAGCGCAGTGCTCTACCAACTGAGCTAAATCCCAGCCCCTTAGAACATTTAGATTATTTTAAAAGAATATACATATTAAATAAAAAGTAAAATAATGCCAGCGTTATGCAATGGTAAGTGAAAAGATAAAGCAGGTGTACAGATAAAATGTACATATCAGAAAACATTCAAAATGTGATATAAGCAAGAAGCTACATTTGCTCTTAGAATATATTGTATTTATTTCTAATCTTTTAAAAGTCCAGGCAATAAACTAAATAATATAATTGTAATTTTATGTGTCATTATATTCTACCAGAATGTGATTAGTAAGGAGGTAGAAAGAAGAGAGAATGGGCCTTTCACTGTGTATATATTTTTGTGTAGCTGTGGCCCCAAGAATCATAGTAGTGTTTCACATTAATCTATCCAATAGACAGTTAGAACAAACCATGATGTTGGCAGAGCCAAGGAAGAATATGAACACTAAAAATATATCTAACTATATTGAAGCAAAAACATATTAGAAGAAAACCTAAATAATAAAAATTGCCAAACAGATTCTTATTTGGGCACTGTAAGCCTAAATATAAAAACAAAAACAGAAAGAACAAAACAAAACCCTGTATAAATGCTAGAATCTTGTTTGTAAATGTGTTTCACACAAATAGATGATAAAATAGGTAGATAGATAGATAGATAGATAGATAGATAGATAGACAGACAGACAGAGAGAGATGTGGGCTTATGTATAGATTAGTATATATACATTTTTTGAATAGGTCCACTGGAGGATATAGAAGCAATGAAACCCTAGTAACAATAACCACACAGCATCTAGATCTTGTTTTTTAAGCGCTATTTTCTGGTAAATGAAATCTCAAATTCTTTAAGAACTAGTTGATTCCAGATTTGGAGTGGGGAAAGTATGAACTTGAAGTATCTTTGTCAGAAAGTATGGAAGAGTTCAGTAAAAGACAGGTTAACCTATTGGTAGAACTGAAAACAAGATGTAAATTAACTCTCACAAGTTCTTTCATTTCATGCTTCATCAGAAAGGTGTATTTCTGCAACTAAAGGTCATTCATCAGTCAAGTATTTGTTATAAAAGTTTTCATTTGGTGATGGTTGTTTTTCTCACTTCTGCACTTTGATTTTCTCTTTTCCTACCATTCAGAATTGTCTAGTCATGTGTCATTTCTGTCTTCCATAGTTATTGAAGGGGCTGGGATTTAGCTCAGTGGGTAGAGCGCTGCACTGCAGTCTCTGAGGCCCTGAGTTCAATTCCCAGCACCGCAAAAATGGGAGAAGGGCCTGGCAATCCACTCCCAAGGCAATCCCGAAGTACTCAGCCATTGAAAACCCTATGAGGGTCACTATGAGTCGGATACCGATTCGACGGCACCTAACAACAACAACAACAAGTAGTTATTGAATGGTATTTCTCCCAATCCCAACATTGATGGAATGAAGCCATCTTCCCTCACAAACCAGTCTTCCTGGGTCTTCCTTGGCTTCCATTTCTCCACAGCTCCTGCTGTCATAAGACAGTGTTCAGATAAACCCTGGTTCACTGAGTGACTACTACTGTTCAAAACCCATGTGCCAGCAGATAAGAGAAAGTCTGGGATGTTTATTAGCCCTGCACCTCTGAAGAAAGGATGGCACAGTGTTTCCCAAATGGCTACAAGCTTCACTTGAGATTTGATAGCATATTCTAAACTATATTAGTCCATTTTCCACTGTTGTGACAGAATACCTGCAGCTGGGTAATGTAATGAAGAGAAAAGGTCTATTTAGCCCAAATTTTGAAGATTGAAAGCATGTTGTTGATATCAGCTCAGCTCTAGTGAGGTCTTCCTGGCTGTGTCACATGGAAGATGGGTCATGTGAAAGGGAGAGCTCAGATGGCAAGTCAAGAATGGGAAAGAACCAGTCTTACCCTGTTATAATCCACTCTTATAAGTAGGTAGGGTCCCCTGAAAACCAGATTAATCTTTGTGAAGGCAGCATCTCCAACGACCTAAAAACCTGGTGCTAAGCTCCACTTCTTAAAGCTTCCACCACCTCTTATCATTGCACTGTGCACCAAGCTTTTAACACAGGAGTTTTGTGGGACACATTCAAATGACAGCACACACTAAGGTGCTCTTTTCCTGATTCTCTGAGGTTTGAAGGTAGGAGTTGTGGGGCATGCGCCTCCCGGTCCGGCCTGGAGGTTCGGACAGGCTGCACCGCCACGCACACAGATACTAAACACAATTCACTCGGGACCCTCAGGTGAGGGGGGCAAACTCCTGCGGCCCTCGGGACCCCGGCGGAGACGGGAGAAAGGAAAAGCCTCAGGCACTTTTGCCTTCCAGGGGCAAACACCTGTGTTGGTCGTCTCGGTGGTCAGGAGGAGACAGCTGTTGCTTCATCGTTGGTCAGACGGAGAGCAGGTTCCTTTCTTTGTTGAGGATTGCAATGGGAGAGTGTTTTTTCCTCATCAAAGGTCCGGGGGAGAGCAGCGGGAGAGGCGCTTCCTCATCTGTGGTCCGGGCAGGGACAGGAGACAAGGCGCAGAAAGGGATGCCAGAAAGACCATGCCAAAAAAGAGAGTCGAGCTGCTGCAGCACAGCTCTTTATATAGTTCACCCATGGAATGGCCTGAGCCAATCAGCTTTCAGTCCAATTGTCCAATCAGGAAGGGTTTTGTACAAACATGCAACCAAGTTACTTTCATTTTCCCTAGATTTCTAACTTACAAACCAGATATTCAAACGCCATTTTCCCAGTTTGGGAGTTTTTGCCAATTTCCTCCCAATTCTTCCCTA